>CAOKZL010001914.1:0-266091 GCA_948472985.1 Iguana delicatissima | reverse complement strand
TAAACATAGCAGTATGATTCCACTTTAACTGCCATGGCTGTATCCTACTATTTGTCCTCTGGTGAGGTACAAGAGCTGTCTGGCAGAGAATTCTAAATCCTCCTCTTTAAACTGAAAATCCCAAGATTCCAAAGGACAGAACAATGGCAGTTAAAATGGAGTCACAGTTCTAGAATTGTTTAGTGTGAAGGGGACCACAGATATTTGAAAGGCTGCCTTCTCTTGTACGAGACTGATCACCTGTTACAATCATCTTTAGGGTGTTTTCAACATTCTGAGAAACGATCCTAGCTGGTAATCACATGAATAAATTATTGGCTGTACTTGGGCATTGGAACTTCCTTGAGAATGAGGTCTGCCTCACTTCCTCATTAAATCCCATTTTGGAAGCTCATAAAAAACTTCCTTATTAAAGGAACAGATTTCATTTGTGATTTGCTGTCTCATTGATTTAAAAAAAATATATCCCTGGTTCTTGAATGATTGCTGTTGTGTTTCAGTGTTAAATTGTAAAGGACGTTCCCATTTTTTAAATCGTTTTAGCTTTGTTCTGAGCTCTCTGGAGGGTTGATGGGATATCAATGTTTCAAATAAATAAACAAACAGAAACAAACAAGCGGCTAACAAATGTAAGTCAATAAAAAGACGAATGGTTCACTTTAGCACTAATAAAACCTTCTCTGGAATGAAATAAAATAAGGACATGGAGAACATAAGGGCTTTCTTTAGAGCTTAGTCAATGAACTGTTGTGGACTACAACTTCCAGAATCTCACAGTCAACACGATCAGTGTATTCTGTTATTATGAGGAGTGACTTTTTGACAATAAAGTGGAATATAACTAAACCCAACAAAAGCGATATTAATCAAAGGCAAAGGATCCTAGAGAGAAATAACAAAGATCATGTGTCACTCAGATAGCATACCTGCTGCTAAGCCAAATGAGATGAGACTTGGATCTATGTGGAACACCATTTCTATCTGAAAGGGGGCTTCTTTCATAATGGAGCCCTGCTACTAGGGATGGGCCAACCAAATCCTGGAATCCTTGGCAAGGATTCAAGATTCGCAAATCCAAATCCCTGCACCAAAATAGGCAACCCAACTCTTTCGAATCCACCAACCAAATAGTTTGCTGGAGACCGGGATGCCTGAAAATCTGGGAGACCAGACACACAAGGGGAGATGGCAAGTAGGTGAGTTTTTCCCTTGGAGTAATAATGGCCTTTGCTAACAATTGCAGAAATTACATCTGGGGTTGTATTCTAAGATATTTAAATTGCACATTTAAGTTCAGCACTTGACTGGAAGGTAAAGTCTTGAGATTTCAAGGATAGCTGAAAGATTCCTTTGCAGAGCTCCCTTGCAATGCTCTTTTATACACAATTCCAGGGTTTGTAGTTTTACAAGGTGTCACAGCTTTATCTGCCACAGTGTGCTGGTGCATCATCAAACTACAGACCCCAGGATGCCAGAAGGAGCTATGCAAAGAAAAGCCAGTTTTGACCTGGATTATCTCTCTACTGTAGCATGTGGCATTGTTTACACAGGCAGGAAAATGTAGAATTAATCCACATTTTCCTGCCTGTGTAGAAAGGGCCTTCATGTCATTTTCAATCTGAGGAGATCCTGAGGCAAAACTATGACAATTGTTCCGGCCAGATTTCTTGAGAGGGAGGTTTGCCTTTGCCTAGGCTTTTGCTAAGGCTGAGAGAGTGTGTCTTGCCCAAGATTATCCTTCTTCCCCTTGCTTTTTAAACTCTTTTTTAAAAAAAGGATTCGAAAGATTCAAGATTCATGAGATTCGTGGATTCCCAGAACCTTCCAGGGATTCAGATCTGGATTTAGAAAATTCTGGATTCATCCCATCCCTACTTACTACTGATATAGTACAGTTCAGGAAGAAGCCTTCATCATCAGTATCTCATTTATTAATTGTTTGACTTGTGCCTCACCTTCTTCTGCAAACTAGGACTCAAGGCAGCATGCAACAAGCTTACAAAGCGAGTGAAGATAAAAAGCATTGGCCATCATTCTGTATCACTTACATAGCTATATAACCAGTAGTTTTGTAGCTAAGCAGTGTCTCCCAGAGTGACCTCACCCTCTACTCCCCACATGCTGGGCAGCAACTGCTTGCAAGTAACAGGGATATGTTCCCCTAACCACTTGGAAGCAGCCAATAGGCACTCTTGTTCTTGTCTCGCAAGCAATCTCTGGTACAAGAATCAGAAGCAGGGTCACTGTCACAATTGCCCCTCTCACAGGAGATTGCTCATGCAAGAGGTGGGTGGAAACATCAGTCAGCTGCCTCCTGATCAACAGGAGACGAGACCACTGTTGCTCACAGAGGCTGCTGCCTAGTAAGTGGCGACGGGGGATTTTCACAGTCCCTCCATATTCCCCTAAACTAGTGAATACGGAGAGATTGAAAAGATGAACCAGTCATGACTGTGTAACTCCAAGTAATCATTCGTAACTGTCCTAGTGAATTCCAGCCTTTATCTTTTTCACACAAACATACAAAGCCAACCCAGCAACAAACTATTAAAAGCACTCAGGAAATTGCAAAAAACCAAAAAACCAAACCAAAACAAAAACCCTATGGAATAAAATCTTCTTTGCTGGTGGAAACTGAACAGGGAAAGACATCCTAGTCTCACTTGGCAGAGAGTTGCACAGCTTGAAAGCAGCCACTGAGAAGGCTTCCCATGTATTTTGGTGATAAACGGATGAGAGTTACAGGTAAATCTTGCACAAAAGTAAACTGGCAGAGACCTTGCCTGAATTAAGGCTACTCTGGTGATCAAACTAGATCTTTCGTTTTTATAGGTCCTTTCTGGCCATTTCCTGAGGAAGAGCAGGATATAAATCAGAAAAACAGAATAAAATTCAAAGTGGTGTAATTTTTTTTCTGGATATTTTTGGCAGGCTATCATAAATTTTACACACTGATTTTTTTCATTGCTTTAGGAAAGTTTTAAATACTAATGGCAAGGCTGTGAAAAAGAAGAATAAAAGTCTACATTATGGGGAGAAAATATAATTTCCTAGTAAGGTCTGCTGAACTCCATCGTAAAGGCTTATCTGTGTGGACCACCAGAAAAAAAGCATGATTAATAGTCTTCCATTCCGCTAACCCAGTGGTGGGGCAGGAAATTCTTACAAATTGCATATTCAAATAAGTCTATCTAGGCCCAGTGAAGAAAGCAAGCCTAAAAAACTTTGCATGCCCTGATTTTTTACTCAAGGGATTCCTTCCTTTACCAACCTTTCTTATGAGAGAAAAACAGGCTGATGAACAAGCTTTTGTGAGATTTATCTAAAGACTGCTTTCAGAGGCCAAGACATATACAACCATGCACCGAATTTTTCATTCTGACAGGCAGCAATGTCCCCTGTCCTTGCACTTTTGCTTCTACCCAGTAACTCCTTTGTACTCTAACACAACTGTCTCTAATCTGGTACTCCCCTAGGACTGCAACCCCCATCATCCCTAGCTAACACATGTTGTGCTAGTTGGGCATGGTGCTAATTATAGTCCAATACATCTGGGGTAGTGCCAGGTTGGAGGAAGATGCTAAGGACATGGAAAAATTCCTTTTCTGAACTATTGCACCCACAATACCTCAGACAGTACTGGGAGTTCTAGCCCAGAAAAGTAACTTTTCCAAACTTGGAGGATGCCTCAAAGACTTCTGCAGCCCTCTGTTCTCCTTCCAAGATGCTTCCCTTTTTTCTTTGGTGTGTAGTTGAGTTGAGAAGGGCCCTGAATCAGCTATGAGGTTTAAGTAAACAGAATGGCTTTGTGAAGCCCTGAACTTTAATCTGGCCCACCCTACCACAATGCCCTTCTTCCATCCAGTCACTTCACAATGGATTTTCATTTATTTTTAAAAAGGTGATATATTTAGTGCCATCTCAGTTTCTCATTCACCTTTTCTGTTTGATTGCTTTAGGCTTCCACCACAGTTTGTTACATTCTACCAAGTCAGCTCCAACATGTTGACCTTCGGGATATTCTGTTATTAAACACTCTGCTCAAGTCTTGCAAACTCAACTCATAGCTTCCTTCATAGCGTCATTTCACCTCTAAAGCAATCTTCCTCTTTTCCTGCTACAATCAAATTATCCCAGCATTATCATATTTTCCAATCAGTTATGCCTTCTCATGATATGTTCAAAGTACAATAACCTCAGTGTAGTCATTATGGCTTCATTTAAACATTTTGGTTTCTATAGTGAGAGTTCAGGGTTGATTTGCACTAGGATCCATATATTTGTTTTTCACTAATTCACACTTCTCTCTCCTACAGCTCTTCCAAGTCAGGTTCTTCAGAACTTAGAAAGGTTATTTTTTGGAGTGTGCTCTGAAAATCTCCCAGCTTGCACAACCACCACCTTGGGGATTCTGGGAGTTGTAATAAAAAAGAAATAGTATGTTAAAGCTTTGAGGAAGTAGGTAAGCTTTCTAAAGCCAACTAGGAGTGATGCCACTTTCATACTTTTTTAGACCAGAGAAGAGTCACAGTTATAGGCTTTGGGCAGCCCTTGGGCTAGATGAACCACAATGTATGCCATTCCTTCTCAGCATACTCTCTTTGGGCTCAGTCTGCACAACTGTTGGGAAGGGGTGCACAAGACTAGTGGAGGGTTCTGTCTCCTCACGTGTCATTACTTGCTTACTTAGCAAAAGCAGCTAAAAAACAGTAAACTGCCAAGAGGTTGAAAAATTAGGTCAAGAAGATCTGTATCTGGGGTTGAACAAGTATGGGCTCAGTTCTAGCTACTAGTGTCGGGGTAGGCAACTGCATGGATTCTAGAGACTAGTTTTATTCCCCAAGACCCTGCTGCAGGCTATACACTCACCCCACAGGAAATTCAAATACCTCTGTTTCCTTTGGCATTCCTTCTCAAAATGGCAGCAGAAAGTGATGTGTCACTTCCTGTCACCATTTTGAGAGGGACTGCAGAAGAAAACAGAGGTATTTGGGGGTTGTGTGGAATTCTTTGGTGACAGTGGTGGTGGATGGCAAAGACTGCCCCTGAACCACACTAATTATTTGAAAAAAAAATTGGAGTTTGGACTTTGGGGGACACTATTTAATTTGCAAGCCACTCTGAGATCTTTTGATAAGGGTGGGGTACACATATTGTGATAAATATATTAATAAACGGTGCAGTCTAGGGGATGCATGTGGCTCATGAGCTGTGCTACGTCCACACACCGTAGAGCTTCTAAAAGTTACATTTTTGGTCCGAATCTCCCAGAATCTTGGCAGCCAGCATGACCAATGGCCATGTTGGCTTGGAGATACAGGGAGATGAAGTCCAAAAAGGTAACATTTGAGTCTTACAGAAGATGCCCAGCAATGCCAGCTTTCAACTCTGGCCCCAGCTGAGCTAGTTTTCCCAGGAGTACCTTTCAAAAGTAATGTGCAAAAGCTGTCTTCATTGAGCCAATCTGTCAACGCATGAAATGGCACTAATGGGAGCACACTGTGAGGAACATGGAGGCCAGGGAGGACTGACAGATTCTTTTTTAATCTCTGGGGGCCCTTAGGGAACACCCTAATCTCTTTTTTCTTGCTAATGCGCATTAACATTCTGGGGCAGAACTTACAAGAAGAACAACAAGGAGGGTAGCAGAGATACGTGCCATTAGAATAGCCTTACATTTATAATCCCAGTGGTGCCAATTGTAAAATTGATTGCTATGTTGGCAGTAAAACAAAATGGAACTGCTCAGCAGTAAAGATAGGTACATTTTTCCAAAGATTATTTGCCCTTGTCATCTTTATCTCTGATTTTACACCTGGGATGTGCAGACTTCACTGTATTTCTTTAGTATCTCAAGGAGCAAAACAATAGCATGCAAACAAAGACCAAACAAAGGTTCTCCATCCTTGCTTGGTCTGAAGGCCCAGGCTGAAAAAACATATTAAACGCAAGGCAGCTTTGGGCAATTAGGTTTGAAGAATTTCACAGCGTATGTCCAGTGTATTTCTCAAGCCCTTAATTAAAATACTATCAACATATTATCCAATATATTAAGACAGTATAAATTTCCACATGGAGAAATATTAAGGAAATGTCACCCCTATATTGCAGCAGAGGGAGAAATACATACAGATGGGATTTCTCTTTGAAATGCTTTTTTTTCCTTCCAAGGAAAAATACACTGCTGAATAAGAAGTGTGCTGGGAACAATCAATGTTATATGTAAAGACATGGTTAGAAAGTAGGCGTGACTCAAATGAGTAATTCTAAGGGATTCTGTGTTTACTTACCTGTTGAAGAACCACTTGATGTTTGCTACGGAGAGCAATAAAGAGAATTCAGGGCATCTTCTAGCATGCACATTTTGACCTGGGAATATGTTCCTTTGCATACCTAACTGCTGTGGGCAAGAGCAGACTTGGCCTGAGACGGGAGTAAAGTATCACCACTGCTTCCATATTGTACTACTGGCATACTCTATTGTTCCTTCCAACACAGACAACTTGCCAAGTCACTCCCCCTATAATGCCTGACTCTGGTGACTCCTTTGACCCTTTGAAAAGCAGCTGGCTCTGAAGACCTGCATAAGCAGCAACAGCCCTCAGAGGCGGCAGGCGGGGGCAGAAAATTTTCTGACATTTTGCTTCCTAAGCAAAGAATTTCACTGTGCCTAATGGAAGAGCCAGCCCTGTCTTGTGGATTTAGTTACAGGAGAAGCAACCTTGGCCATCATTACTGGTCTCATTGAGAAGCCTTGGACCTAAGGAGCGCCAAGAAAACCAATGATTAAAGACTTTGACTGTTCCTAATGTTTAATGTAACTGTGCACAGTTAAACCTTTTTTCTAATTATTTATGGTGCCTATATTCTCAAGTCTTTGTCCTACAAACGTAATGTTGCAAACATTACTAGGAGACTAATGTTTTCTGATGCACACTAACAGCTTTATATTGCTTTTGTATTTGATAAATGAACGACGCAAGAGAAACTGGGAGGTACAATACCTGGAGGGGTAGCCAGCTGCACTAATACGGATGGTCTCCAACACGCCACAAGCTCTCAGTTGCTGGACTGCTCTCTTTGGGTCAAAGCTGCAAAGACACAGATTATAACATGAATGTATCAGCATTAGAAGGTTAATCATCCTAAGAAAAATACTTTGAAGGTAGCAGTGTAACTGTTCACAAGGCTAATCTTTCCAAGTATGGCTGAAAAATGTCTGGTCCTCCAGATGTTGTTGGATTGCATGTCCTATCAACTTTAGAAAATATAGCCAATTGCAAGGGATTGGCATATGGCCAATCTGCATTTGTGCTTTACTGGATGGTTCCTGCTGGAATTACCACAGCAATTTGCTTTAGCAGAGAAGGCTCAATGCTCTTCTAAGGGTAGGCTCATCTACTATATAAAAGTCAACGTTTGTCTGCACATTTGTTTCTCTGCATCAGGCGGGCAAAGACCTCATAGGATTGGCTGTGTGAGGCGACAAGACCTCATATGATTGGCTGGCTTGAAGATTCTATGGAATCCTGGGTCGGCGGTTCAGGGAGGAGCCTTTAGAACTCTCAGCCAGAGAGCTCTCTGGTCTCAGGCCGGTTGCTACGGAGATGAGGCCTACCATCAATAAGGATGCCAGAAACTTTCTGGGAGGCATATGTGAGAAAAATTTAAGTGACATACACAACAGAGTTACAAGGTCTTCTCACCTCACACAGTAGATTGTATCGGTTCCGTACGTGAGGAATCTTAAATTTCAAATTTGAAACAAAAAATGCTTCCAGAAAAAATGTAAAGCCATTGCGCAAATGCAACAGAAAGCAAAAAAATCAAAAGCCAGTACATCAACGTCTCCAGAGAACACAGATTGGATTGGGGACCATGGAGAAAAGTTACAGGTACCAGAATAGGCTGGTTGCTATGGAGACAAGGCCTAGCAGCAAGGAGGAGGTCAGTGTACTCCCTCAGGAACCCAAACTGTGTATGTAAATAACTCTGAATACATTGCATTTGGAAATATGGAGCAAAGTTACAGGAAATGGAGAAGACAGTTTGGTGAGTTCTTAAGAGGAAAATAAAAACCCCAGGCAACATCAGGTAAACACACTAGTGTTCACTACATTTTGAACTGTAATTAGAAGTTGGGAGAGGGAAACACCGATGAAATACAAGAGCACTGGGGGACTCCGGGCCAAGATGGCCTCGTGCTGCTCCAGTGCTGTGAGTTAATTGGTATCTTAAAAATCCATAAAGATATAGAAGATGAAAACAGGGCAGTTTCTGCAGCCTCCTAAACAACCCCCAGGCAACCCTAAAATCAAGTGGCAAGTTGTAATTTGGCTCTGTAATAAAGAAAAGGCCAATTACAGTGGGCCCTCCTTACTTGTGACCTCCGCATGCACGATTTTCAGCTCATGTGAAGCATTGTGTTCCTGTACCTAAAATGGTGGCAATGTGTGTGCAGATGCACACATCCATGTGCACATTGCCACATGGGATATATATATGGGAATATAATGGGATGTGAGCATTTGCAAATTCTAGTATTTGCGGGGGAGTTCCTGGAACAGAACCTTCACATATATGAAGGGCGCAATGTATTTTCTGGCAAGATCTGCCTGTTTATGTAAACAAGGGCCTTTCCGCATGTGGAGGGGAAACAGGGGAAAACGCACTAAAATGGAGCTTACCGGCAGCCAGGTAAGTCTGTCGCCATGCAGAGCGGCGCGAGCTCGCTGCTCCGCAGTCCTCCGGCGTCCAAAATGGTGGCTTCGGCGTCCAAAATGGCGGCTTCTGGCTGGTGGAGGCTCTCCACCAACTGGAGAAGCTCACCAGCCGGAAGCCCGCCCCAGCAGATCTGCAGGCAGCACTAGTGCACGCCTGCAAATCTGCACCGGAGCACAGCGATGGAGCTGCACAGGGCTGTGCGCTCCGTGTTTTTTAAAAACCCCTGAAAAGAAGTTTTTAAAAAACACGCCGCACCACCAGTTCTGGTCGCTTCAGAGCGGATTGAGGTGCGGTACTACAAAAAGTAGTCCACCTCAGTCCACTCTACGGTGCAGAAGACCTCCGTCGGAGGTCGCTCTGAACCGTTTTAATACCCCGGTGCGGAAAGGGCCAAGGATAGCAGAGATGCTATGTTCATTCTCCAACTGCAGAGGAGAAGTGGCAGATTATTGTCCTCTGACTGAAGACTTTGGAGAAGAAGCTGCTGCAAATTCCAGACAAAGGCGCAGGAGGGGGCTCAAAAAAGGTACCAAAATATATTGAAGTGGTCAACAACACCCTCCTGGGGGCTAATGCTGCTGCTGGTGGTACCACTGGACATTTTAGTTGGTTTTTAACCTCCCAAACTTTTCAAATAGGATGTATGGGCCCTTGGGAGCAGCAAAAACTGCCCTTGGCCCTGCATACAACTTGTGAGTCACACCTTCCTCATCCCTGTACTACAATGATATGCAATATCTCTCTACAGTCTGAAGTAGAAGAACTTTGGTAGTTCTAATATCCAAGACTGTTGAAGCTGAAGATACTAGCAGAACCTGGCTTCTTATTTGTACAAAGCTCTTTCTAAATTTTGGCTCCCCAAAACATAGGTCAACATAAGCAACAGAAAGACCTACAGATGTACTACTGTATTTAAAGTGCGTAGAACCAGGATCAAGGAGTAATGTTGGTTTGGCCTGCATACATGACAACAGCATAAGAAATGTTCCTTTTTCTGGTGTTTGTTGTGTTATTAAATTCGTCATGGCTGTCAGGCCCAAAGCAAGTAATCCATTATATTATCACTAAGTTAAATTCATGAGAGCCAGCATTTAGCACATTATTCCAGAAGAAAGGAGAACTCTGTGCTTACGGGCACACACCCATGCCATTTCTATACTAATAAATAACACTAGCAATTTTATTTTGTCTGAACACCGTTCATCATGCAAATCCCCCAGCAGTTCTTTCCACCGGCTGTAACAAAGAGACTTCTCAGAAATGCTGCTGTTACTATCAAACTATGGCTGCCCTGGGGACAGAATACAGCAATTACCTAGCAGTCCGTTTAGCAACTGGCAAACAGTAGCACAGATTTCCCAACTGTAACCAGCTGAGGTGAGTGGGAGAGCTTGGAGGAATATCACTGTGTCCAGGAAGACTGATGAGGAATATAATAGCACCTGAAGTCTGTGACACTGAAGAGGAGAAAAATTTGCCCTTTGCTCCCCGTGGGATTAAGTTTCAGTAGGATAGATTCTGGCTGCACATGAGGAGAAATTTCGGAATCACAGGCACAGTTTGAGAATGAAACAGTTACCTGGGGGTTATGGTGGACTTTGCCACACTGCAAGTCTTCATGCAGAAGCTAGATAATCTACCTATGTCAGTTTGGTTTCACACGATTTAGAATACTGAAATTTGGTCCAAATTAGCATATTGGGGCTCCTCTAGTTCTAGTTCTGGTTTTCTAACACTGAGCAGAGAGAGGGTTGGACTACACAGGCTGCAAGATGTTCCACAGTGCTTAAGATTTAATCCCTTGAATGTTTTTTATTTAGTCCAAGAGAAGGAGGCAATGCCTCACCATGGCCCAGCCACTTATTCTAACCTCTTCATTAAACGAAAAGATGTGAGAGACTCAGATGTGCACAAGAAGCTCATGAGACGTGCAAAGACCTTTTCCAGGGAAGAGCCTGGTTGTGGTCCTGCTTCCTTTGGGTTACAAAATAGATTCAACTCTAACTTGAGTACTTGCATAAGAAGAATAATCCAGAGAATGGAAGCTGTATCAATAAGCTCTAGGCTCAGCCAATGAAATGATGCTTTCTCAAGCCATGGAACTATTCAGTGGCCACTAAAAAGTATAAAGGAATTGCAGCATTCGTTCCTTTACAGCAGAGGTGGGAATCACGTGGCTCTCCAGTTGTCACTGTACTGCAACTCTCAGCATCCCTTGCCAGTGGGATGTTGTAACTTGTAGTCCTACAGCTTCTGGAGGGCCATGTGATTCCTTTAAAGCAGTGGTTCTCAACCTGTGGACCCCCAGATGTTTGTGGACTTCAGCTCCCAGAAGCCCCAGCTGCTATGGCCAATGCTCAGGGCTTCTGGGAGCTGAAGTCCAAAAACATCTGGGGACCCACAGGTTGAGAACCACTGCTTTAAATCATGCATTTAGTGCATGATTTGACTGGCATGGGAAATCTAGATGCTGTTACTAACTTGTTAAGAGTGGCTGTTTAATAGTAGACACCTACTGCACTATCTCTGTCAAAGTGGTTTTACAGGATTTGGACACTGAAATGTGATCCAAATTAACACGCTATCCTCAGATGTGGCTCAAATTAATATATTACCTTCAAGAAAACAAAGAATAAATGTACACAGACATAGTTATCATTTGCAAGTTTTGGTCATTGCATCTTAGATTTGGAATTACATATTTGACCATATGCCCCATTTATTCCTGTCTGGTTTATTCAAGAAACAGAACGCTGAATTCTAAGCCAACCACTGGTAACTTCAGAATTACAACTCGGTGTATATATTGTTTCAGTGATAATAGATACTGCATGCAAAATTATGTTTGCTATCATATCCTTCCACAACATTCATTTCCTTAAAGGAGCTAGCGACTATAAAGGAGGACAAGATTAGTTCCAAAGATCTTCCAACTGGAGGTTCATTAAATAATATATGTGTAATAAAAAGCAATGTATTATCAAATGTCAGCAAGTGAGGTGATGCGCATATCCATCAAAATTGTGTTGCAGCATCACCCGATAGGAATAATGCTCTCATTTCTGCAATGTTCCCACTGAATGTCTCTTTCACAGCACACATAATAGTCCTGCTTCTTTTCCATTGTATTCCACACAGTGCTTGTTTTATTAGTTTCTGCTACTGATCTGGTGCCTGTTACCTTAAATTCTCACTGAAATGAAGAAGCTAAAATAAAAGCCCCAAACACCTCCATATAAACACTATGTTCAAGATGATGTGGAGGAGAGAAAGTATACCACATTGTTATATATTACAGCAACCCTAGCAAAAGAATACCAGTCTTAGTAGTATACATTATTATTTCTACTATAGCAGCCATATCTGTGAATCTATTGCAGCAAAACAAGTAGAAGATTTATGGCACCTTTTTGCCAGCCTTTAAGATAACAAAAGACTGTTATTTTTTAAAATAATTCTACTCTGTACAATAAGAAGTAAATGGAATACTTGCTCCCTGCTTCAGTGGCCTATTGAGGTGTTCCTTCCCTACATGATTACTACCATGTTGGGGTAGGGGAGAGAGAAGTTATGAGTCTATTGTTGTGGATTCTATGTGTTCTTTTACTAATTAAGAATGCTCACCACATGATTTAGAATGCTGATTTTCCACAGTTCTTTTAAATCAAGGATGGGCAACCTGCAGCCTTGTAGATGTGGCTGGACTGCAACTCTCATCAGTCTAAGCCAGCATGGCCAATGCTGAAGGACAATGGAGGACCACATGTTCTCCTTTCTGAATGATAAGCCCTGTTTGACCTTGCCAATATCATTTATATCACTACACCACTGTTTCAGACTGAAGCTGCTTCTTGCATACGGAAAGGGCATAGCTCACTGGTAGGCACATTATTGTTGTTCTTGATGTTGTTGATGAAGATGACAGTGGTGTTGTTGTTAGTACTTTCACAGTCTATTACGTGTTACCAACTGGAGTTCTGGACCAGCAATTATTTGGATTCTGTTTGAGAACTTAGGAATCAGTGAGGTATAGTTGGATAATGTAGCAAATTCCAAGCTGTCTTTTGTAATTGTGTGGCCATAATCCTATCTATGACAGTTCACTACTGTAGTTATTAATTCCTTTATATCCCAGTCTTTTCTCCAAATGCTGTATCTTATAAAATGTTAAAACCGAAGCAAAATAAGAATCGCCACAAAAACATCAGTTAAAGTATACTAAAGTTACATTCAATGCAATTGAACAAGCGGAAGAATTAAAACTGTTTAAAAATCAATTACAAGACAGAAGATAAAAACCAACCAAGACAGCACACCCTTAAAACTCCATTGCAGCAATTCCCAAATGTCTATTAGAATTAAAAAGTTTTCATGTTCTGGTGGAAGGATAGCAAGGAGGCAATTGCTGTAGTCTCTTTAAAGAAGGTGTTTCAAAGATACAGGAGCCATCCCTCAGAAGACTCATTTGCCACCTTCAGTCCCTGGTATCTCTCATTAAAAATGATAAAGAATCATGGAGTTGGAAGGTAACCCAAGGGCCAATGGGAGAATCCACAGCAAAAGAGTCATTCCTGTTCTCTCCTCACTTTCATGCTGTGTAATGACAGTAATGAGAGATACCAGGGATTGCTGTGGATTCTATGATGTGACAGCAATCATGTAGGGAGAGAACATCTAATATACAGGGAGTCCTTGCCTTTCAATGTCCCATTATCTGACAACTCGCTCTTTCAATGCTTCCAAATTTAAGGACGAGTTCCATTAATTAGATGTGAGATCTGCTCTTTTGTCCGTTCTTCTTGCCTACAGAGGCTTGCTTGGGAGTACTCATATGCATGTGTGGTCCCAAGTTTTCCCTACAGAAAGAGCAGAACCCCGGGTTATATTAATGGAACTTGTCCATTGCAAGCATTGAAACAGCAGACTTCCATCAGTTCTTGCCTATAGAGACTGTGGGACTGTGCATGTGCTGCTTGTAAAGCAAGCTCAGAAGGGGGGGGGGTAAAAGTGCCAAGGCAGCTGAGAGACTTTACAAGCAGTGCACACACAGTCAGTCCCAAATGAACCTTCGTAAGTCCTTCATGTTCCTTACAGTAAATAGGTTCTGCTTTTGACTTCTGCTTTCTGACAATGCTCCAGTTCCTAACCTGTCAGAAAAGTTGGGGAAGCCTGTATGTGAACAAATTCAGAGGAAGAATTTCACCTGAGAACTTGGATGTTAGATGAAAGTCAGGGTAGATGGTATTAGGTATGATGGACCAGTGGTCTGGCCTTGAAATTGGATAGTTTTCATATGTTCACATCCCAAATCAAATGGTAAATATTTTGTGGCATATTTTGTGGTGGATCTTCCAACAATCTATTGATGCTCATGCTTAGTCAGAAAGCAGCACTTACCTGAAAGGAAGTTTCTCATCGTTTGGTTTGATGCAACGCACATAATGTGGAGTGGTGGCATTCAGGGTCTCCATAAGCAAATGTAAGGAGTTACGGAACTAGGAAAGAGAAAACAAAAAGAAAATACATTTCTCAAATGAGACGTCAAATAAGTGGGGTCTGCAACAAAATGGTATACAATGACTAATCAAAATGACACCTGAATTTTTTTAAAAGCATCTTGCTTTTGCTCTATATTCACATCAATTCCTCATTGACATATTTTTTAAATGGACTTTGAACAATTATGTTGCAGTGCAAGTACAGAAGCTTCACTGACAGAGATTTCTCTTTACCTGATGCCCCACTGTTTTCTTGTGCTCTTTATTGGCAGCTTTCACAGTTGGACGGGCAGAGCGGATATTGATTTTTGAGGAAGCTCCCTTTCCGGCTGGAGCAGTGGGCACAGTATCTTTCTCATCATGAAACAAATCAGCCACCATTGGGTACTGGAAGAAAGTGAGAAAGGTAGTGAGAGTTCAGTGCTCTAACTACAGGCAACCAAACTTGCAGAAACATTCCTCTTTCTTGTTAGCAAATTCAGACTTATTGCTCTTGCAATGAAGGTGTTTAAAGAAGTCAGTGCTAAAGTGTAAGAGACATTCTTGTCGACTCTTGGAGCCAAACTAGCTGTGATGTTAAACACATCACTTGTTCTTTCTTATATGGGCACACCTTGGGTAAGAATTAGCATGGTGTGGTGGTTTGAGTGTTGAACTATGATTCTGGAGAGCACAGTTCAATTCCCTGCTCAGCCATGGAAACCCACTGACCCTGGGTGCATCACACAGTCTCAGCTCTCAGAAAACCCCATGATAGGTTCTAAGTCAGAAACAACTTGAAGGCACACAACAATAACAACGTAACATTACTCCAGAGGCATAGGTGGTGGAATGGCAAAAAAGTCATTCACTTTCCACAAATGTCTCCTCCATAAATTGTTCTGTACCCTAAGTTCAACCTCCATTTTCACTCTCATGAACTGAGCCATGAAATAAATAGTCTATTAAGGGGAAGCAGTTGACAAAACTCCTGGTATTTTCAGTCCTATGTCAATGGCCACTTGCTCCCATATGGAACCATCCATTCTTTCATATCACCATCAGTTTCAGACCTTTTGTCATGGGTAGCAAACAGAGACTAATTTTAAGGGGGCCCCCCGACTACTGAAAGCCAGTGATGGTATACTGGTTTTACTAGGTTCCAGGAGCCGGGTTTCAAATCCCTGCTTAGCCATGGAAAACAACTCAGTGACCTTCAGAAAGCATCTTTTCAGCCTCAAAAGGGAAAAAAGCAAACCCCCCGCTGAACAAATTTTGGGAAGAAAACCCTGAGATAGGTTCACCTTGGGATACCGTAAGTTGGAAATGGCTTAACAACATGCCTCAATTAACAAAACCTCTAAAAAGCAAGCTCCTTTTTACAAGTCTTTTTATACCTGCCCTGCCCCCCTTTTTTCTCCTTGTCCTCTTTTTAGCTGGAAGTTTTTTAGCAGCATTGACACTGGGAGGCTATGGAGAAGGAGGACTAGGGAAACACAGACTTCAGTGTCCAGCAGCATGTCCACAATAAGCAATGCAATAAAAGCTGGAGCGGGGAAAGAATCGGTTTTGCACTAGCCAACCCTATTGTAGCTGTGTGTGCCTGCTTACAAAAGGCAGGATAAGAACAGGTTGCTTACCTGTAACTGTGGTTCTTGATGGTCATCTGTCCCTTTACACACTGGGAGTTTTTGGCATGGGGTATGTTCGGAAAATTCTAGAGCTTAGTAGCTTGGTGGGAACCCCTCCCCATGTATCCATTGACATGCTCAGCCCGCTGAGCAACAGTCTCTCCTCAGTTCTACAAGTCCGCTAAAAAAAGGGGACCTGAGAGTGGGGGGAGGGTTGGGCGGGTGTGTGTAAGGGCACAGATGACCACTGAAGAACCACAGTTACAGGTAAGCAACCTGTTCTTCTTCTTGTGGTCTCCGTGCCTTACACACTGGAGATTTGTAGCCTACCAGAAGGACGGTGGGTCAAGTCCCTAAATGGGAGGCCAGACCTCTCGTCCAAACTTGGCATCCCTCTGGACCGACAGTCCAGCCGATAGTGGCAGATGAAAGTCGAGAGCCTGGACCAGGTGCCACTCGACAAAGTTCCTGAAGGTCCACACCTTGAAGGGGCTGCTGAGGATGCCACAGCTCTGGTGGAGTGCGGCCGAAGCAAGTCAGGAGGAGGCTGCTTGGCCATCTCATAAGCAAGCAGTATTGTCTGGGCCACCCACTTGGAGAACTCGGGGTGGACACCTTGCGGCCCCTGCGACGATGACCGTGGCAGACAAACAGGTGAGGGGTCTGCCTGTAGGCCGCAGTCCTCTGAGTGTAAAAGGCCAGGGCCCTTCGAACGTAGGGTTCAAAGCCCTTTTCAAGAGGGGTCATCAGGTTAGGATAGAAGGTAGGAAGGTATGTCCTGATTAAGGTGGAAATGAAGACGATCTTTGGGAGGAAAGAAACCGGGCGGAGAACCACCTTTCCGAAAAAAGGGGGGGGTTGACACGTAGCACTGCCAATTCGCTGGCACACCTGGCAGAGGTGACAGCCACCAGGAAAGCAGTCTTAAGAGTCAGGAGCCTATCATCAACGGAGGCCATAGGCTAAAAGGGTGGCCCAAAGTTGAGAGAGTCCCAGAGATGAGACCAGGGAGGCAATGGCAGTGATACCGGCGGGTATAGATGGTGAAGTCCCTTCAGGAACTTTTCATCGTGGCATCCCGAAGGCGTGCCAAAGGAGAGCCTCGGGGTTGGTAGGCCACAATGGCAGACCGGTACACCTTCAACGAGGAAAACGAGAGACTCTCTTGTTTCAAGTAAGCAAGAAGCGGAGCAGGGTACCGAGAGCAACTGGCGATACCGTGTCTCCACGCTCCTCCGCAAAAGTCACAAACCGCCGCCACTTGTAGGCATATTTTGCGGGGGGTCATTTTTTCTAGCCATGGAAGGACGTCCTGGATAGCGGGATCATCTAGGATGTTATCCTCCACGTGTGGAGGTCCAGGAGAAGCAGGTCGGGATGGAGAACACACCTCAAGTGAACAGCAGGTTGGGTGCTGCTGGAAGCCTGAGCGGCCGCCCCCCGAGAGGCCTCGAGCAGCGGGGCAAACCAATGCTCCTCGGCCAGTACGGGGTGACTAGGATGGCGTCAGCTCGGTCCGCCAGGATTTTGGCGAAAACCCCTTTCCCCAGCAGGAGGAACGGTGGGAAGATGTCAGGAGCCCCTCTGTCCATCGGTGCTGGAACGTGTCGTGGAGTTGGTCCCTGGCTGGCTCTGAACAGTACCGGGACACTTGGCATTCGACACCGTGGCAAAGAGGTCGATGTGGAATCACCCCAGCGGCACCATATCAAGCGGAACGCTTCCTGGAGGGACCACTCGTGGTTGGTAGAAGTGTCCCTGCTCAGGGCGTCTGCTGTCATTTCTCCTGTCCCTGCCAGGTGGACGGCAATGGGGTAACTGGATGGACATGCACCAGTCCCAGAGCGGGAGAGCGATGGTCAGGAGCGTGGTAAAATGGGCCCTCCTTGTCTGTTGACATAACACACCGCTGTGGTGTTGTTGGTCAGGTAGTACCGCCTGCCCAGCAACCGATTGGGGAAACGCTCTCAGAGCTTTCCCGATAGCTGGAGCTAAGGGGCTTTTTGGGGAGCAGTCTCTCCCCAGTCCATCGACCTCGGACTCAGGTCGTCGCAATGCACTCCCCACCCAAAAAAGGGAGGCGTAGTTGTGATTGTGATCCGAGGGGTCCGTCGTGTAAACGGCCCCCCGGACGAAGTGACGGTACGGAGCCACCACAGCAGAGAGCGACGTACGGGTGTCGGCGTAAAACGCAGGCGCTGGTGTCTTGGAGCGGGTTGAAGGCTCTGACAAACCAGTGTTGTAGAGGGCGTGCTTGCAGCCTTGACAGGTACGTGACAGCCGTGGGGGAAAGAGTAGCCCAGGAGCTTTGTTTCTCCTCGCCGTTTCGTTGGGGCGTCGAGGACAGCTGCAGCAGATCGGCGGAGGGTAGAGCCCGCTCCAGAGGCAGGTAGGCCCTGGCCAAGGCCAAGTCCAGAGTGGCTCCGATGAAGTCCAACACTCTCGCCGGCTCAAGGTGTGACTTTTTCGGGTTTGACCCAAGACCCAGGCGGGTCAGGAGGGACAGTGTTAGATAAATTTCTGGACATTTGCTCTTGCGGGACGTACCAGCAGCCAATCGTCTAGGTAGGGGAAGACGGTGATCCCCTTTGTCCGCAGATGGGGGACCACGGGGCCATGCACTTTGTGAACACCCTGGTGGGTGGAGAGGCCAAACGGCAGCACCCGGTACTGGTGGGGTGCTGCGATCGCAACCGAAGGTATCGTCTGTGCTGCGGACGGATGGAAATGTGGAAATAAGCATCCCACAGGTTGATTGAAGTGAACCAGTCTCCCCGGGGAGGAAGGGTAGGATCGTCGACAAAGTGACCATCTTGAACCTCCTGGGGCGGATGTATTTGTTTACCCCTTGGAGATCCAAAATAGGTCATAGGGGCATCCGACTTTGGTACTGTAAAGTCCGGGGAGAAGCCGGTGGTGTGGCCGAGGGCGGGACCGGCTCGATGCCCCTCTGCAGGAGGGACTGGTCTCTTCCAGCAGAGCTGGCCTGGCCTGGGTGGAGTAAACGCCTAAGGCGGAATACTTTCAAACTCGATGGCGTAACCAAGCCGAACAATGGTGACACCCAAGAGTCCGACGTATCGATCGCCACGAGTTGAGGTGTTTGGCCAGCGTGGGATGGTTTGTTAGGGGTGATGGAGACGGAAGGTTGGCTGAGGAGGGCCCGCAGAACCCATCAAAAGCGGGATTTGGATCCCGATGACGACTTAACCATCTGTCGGCCCCCTAGGACGTTGGAGGAAGATGTGGCGGGGGGGCCGGGAGGATCCCCAAACCCCGGCGAGGTCGGAAGCCACAGAGGACGAACGGCGCCACGCAGGCCGCAGGCCACGGCGGGTCTGTGGAGGTTGAGGGTCCCCCTCTTCTTGGCCATCAGATGGGCCTCGACGATGTGGTCCATCGCCTCGTCTGTTGACGCATTGAAAAGACCCTTCCCTAAATGGGGGGTCCTCGATGCGTTTCCGGGTGTCCTCCTGGAGGCCTGAGGACCGCAACCAGGCATACCTTTGGAGGGCGACAAGCCGACTATGACTCGGGACGCTACTTCCACAGAATGTCTCGACGAGATGATCTGCTGGTTGCGAGCGTACCGCTTCGTTGTAGAATTGGTTAGCGCTCGCCCTATTTTCCTCCGGGACAGTGGAGAGAATGGGGCGAACTTTGAGAAAACTGCGCAGGTGGCTGTCCAAAATTGGGTGTTGGAACCCTCGCCACCAAGGAGGAGGCAGAATTGAACCTCCTTCTGAAAGTGTCCAAACGACGCCCTTCCTTGTCCGGTGGTGTGTGTGGGGCCTGGAACTGCCCTTTTTCTGCGCCGATTTCCCCTACCACTGAGTTTGGGGTGAGGATGATTAAAAAACTGGCATCCTCCTTCTGGGTCCAATGAGGTGTTCTAGCCTGTGTGGTATGGGCTGGGCTGAAGATGGTTGAGGCCATGGGTTGAGGGCCTCCATCAGGGCGGGCAGGAAAGGTAACAGGGCTGCTGCAGGGGGGCGGGTATCCACGTAGTGGAAAACCGGGTCCTGCACTGCCCGGGGCTGGATCCGCCACCTTCAGGCCCAGGGCCTTGGACATCCGAAGGAGGATGTCCGGGCTTCACACTCCTCAGGAGCCAACTCAGGAGCTGGATCCCCCAATGCCAACGGAGGGGACTCATGGAGACGGGTGTAGAGTCCTTAGAGTCCGACTAGAATCGTAATCCTGGGAGGACGCCGTGGAGGACCTGTCAGGAGAACGGGCCGACCGGTTGCAGGTGACTGGGCGCGAGACGGACCCGGGAGCGAAACCATCTTTGGAGGTGCAGGTGGTTGCACAGTAGTGCTGGAGGAACCAGTGAAGACACTGGACACAGGAGTGCCTGAGTGACAGTGGCGGCCACAGCAGCAGCAGGTTGGGTGGAACAGCCTCAGATGTGGACGGGACACCGTAGTGTCACCCGTGAAGGTGGAGAAATCGGTCGGTGACGAGGAGAAGGCTCTCGGGACTGACGATTGAGGCACTCGTTCAGGGAGTGAGATGGGTCGCTCACGGGGAGGGGGATGTTCAGCTAACCTGGAGGGCGATCTGGAGCGGCGATAAGGGGACCAGCGGCCGACATCAGGGGGGTAACGGTCTTTTGGGGGGAGTAACCTGTAGGGAACCCGGATCTCCCCCCCAGACGTGCTCCCGGCCATTTAGGGCGTAGGACCCGATGAGTAAGGTGAGTCCCCAGGTGGCTGCCATCCTGGGTAATCATGGACGCCTTGGAGGGGACCGTCTATATTAGGGCGGTCCCCTAGTCGTCACAAACACGATGCTCCAGATCCCTGGTGGGGAGAGATGCACGGTTCCGCGCTCCGAATAAACCGGGTGGTCCCGATACTCGGGGAAGAGCTCCGGTGGTGCGAGGAGGAAAGCCGTTCGGGGAAATGCTTCTACCGACAGAGCCTCGAATTTAGGGGGTCTGGGGAGCAGGTGGACTTTCCCCCGAGCGGACTGCCGAACAGGGCGTCCATCGGAGAGGTCTCTTTCCCCCATAGGCGGTGGCTCCGAGGGAATCGGGGAGGCCACCGGGTCGTCCACATCAGAAACCTAAAGACAGTTGAGGTTCTGGGACTTCACCGGGTGACCGTCGGCTGGGTGAGGGGAAGGTGGAGTGAGGACAGGTGGTCTAGCTGGAGACCCATGCTTGTCCTTCTTCTTCTTCTTCTCCCTTTCTTTTTCAGCTCTGAAGTCGCAGGGCGCTTCGCTGAGCGTAGTAAGTGTCTTAGAGGGCCTGGCAGCCTGCGGCCCGCAGGGGCCTCTCCAGTAGTCACCGATGAAGAAGCCGCCAAGGTCTTCGGTGCCCTCGGTGGCTTATGCGCCGGACCGGCTCGGTACCATCGCGCAGGGGTCAGAAAAATGAAGCATGGGATGCGGTCGTTGGTCGGGTCTTTGCCATCTTTGACGGGCTCCTTTTGGGGCAGGGTCTTGGGGGAAAAGCTCTCCCAACAAAAAGACTTGAGGCGTGCCAGCTGGTTCCTCAGAGTCTGCGAGGTGAAGTCCTTGCAAATGGGGCAGGCTCTGATGTTATGAGCCTCGCCCAAACAAAGAAGATACTCGCTGTGCCCGTGGGAAATAGCGACCTTACCACACTTTTTGCAGGGTTTGAAAAGGGTCGACATAGAAGTCCAAAGGAAAGGTTGAAGACAAAAGAAGAGACGCACGAACGACGAAGACGGGGGGGGGGGGGGCAAGTCGGGGTCCAAATCCCAGAAGAAACAAGGGGGACAAGCTCCAAAAACGACAAACCATCCTAATTATAAGAGTAGTCCAAAAGCCAAGAAACCGAGTCGAAAACCAGAAAGACTTGCAAGGAAAGGCCAAAGAAGAAACGCTCTAAGCTCAGAATCTCCGTACGCGACGGTGGATGAGAAAGAACTGAGGAGAGACCGTTGCTCGGCGGGCTGAGCATGCTCAGTGGGTACATGGGGGGAGGGGTTCCCGCCAAGCTACTAGGCTCTAGAATTTTCCGAACAGTACCGCGCATGCGTGAAAGCTCCTAGTGTGTAAGGCACAGAGACCACGAAGAAGAAACAGCAGTCTCCAGAATCCCTTACTGAGCATGCATGAAGAGCAAAACAGAGAGAGGGAAAAAAATGGAGAGTAGATTATCTTGCCTCACCAGCTAAATTCAGCATGTTAAAAACAATTATATGTTTGGCCATCAAAATGAAAATAATAAGATAAAGGGAGGCTGGTGAAAGAATCATTATTGGATGTATTTTGGAAGACTCCTCCAAGAGATTTCTGCAAGGTTCATAATGTTTTTGTTTACTTATACAAGGCTTTCCTAACCTGGCTGTTTCATTTCACACATGCATATCACTAGTTTTGAACAAAAGGTCTGTTGAAACAGGTTGAACTCTTCTTCTTGTGATGTAGAAACTTATCCCTATTCTTTCCATGTTATTTCTGCCTCTAGTACCAAATTTTCTGTTAAAGAAGTAATGCCCATGAACACATCTACTTTTCTAACTGAGGTCCACCTGTATTTCATTTTATTTCACTTTACTGCTAACAGCAAATGCAGAGGGGATTCCCCCCCCCCCCGGGACCACAGCAAACAGGGAACATCTTTACTTAACGTCTTGCACAATTAGCAGTCTATTACCCATTATTAATAGTAAAGGTTTGTACATTTTCATCTTGCACTGAGTCTGGTTTCAAGTTCATTCTTTTATCTATTAGCAGAATGAGGAGACAAATCTTATCTTCTCTAAACCCACTCTAAACTACAAAATAACTTCCAAAGAAGAAGATTACAGATGGTGTTTCCATATGGTTTGGGTCTGTCAGACCTACTCAAGGGTTAGTTTCATCCTTATCTCAAAGGACGTGGGAAGATCTTCTTCAGGTAACCTGTACAACAAGAGTATTAGCAGTCCATTCCAAACGACTCCTGTGCAGATGAAATACAGTAAGGACTATAAAGCAGATTTACAAGTAAAAAATATTTAAGAAAACAAGTGGAACCAGCAACATAAGATTAAAATATGCACTGCTCCTGTGCAGCGATGCTATTTTCCAGAATATATACAGTCAGCCCTCTACATTGGCTAGGGTTAGGGGCACAGGATCCCCACAAAAGTGGAAAAATTGCAAATATCAAAATGTGTCTGTGTATCTTTGGAAGGGGGGTCAAGGCAGGGTGGGGAGAGCAGGCACCCAGGGTCCAAACCAGTTAAGAGAAAAGAGAAGTTGGCCTGGTGGCCCTATACTTCCTCTCTCTTGCCCATCTCCTTCTTTGGGTGTTGGGGGGCATCAGGAGAGGGTTTGTGGTCCTGAGAAATTGGGCTGTGAGCCATTATCTGACCAGGCAGCAGCTGGTAAAGGAGGAGGAGTACCAGAGTTGGATTTTTAAAGGGCTTAATGGTGCATTAATGATTGGAGCCATTGAGAAGGAAAGTTCCCCCAGAAAATAAATGCCTGAGGTGCAGGGGAAGGGATTGGTAAAACTCTCAAATAATCAAATCTGTGAAAGACAAACCTGCAAATGTGGAGAACCAACTGTATGTATTTCTGTAAACATTGGAGTTCTCCCAGGCCTGCTGATCTGGGACTGGCAATATTTTGGCTGTACACGGACCAGCACTTGGTGAACTGACCCACAAGGAGAGCAGGCAGGAATGGAGAAGCATCTGACTATGTTCATGTAGCCAAATGCAGACTGATTACATCAGCAATGGAATCTGCCAGGGTCTTACAGAGGTCTCAGTACTGCTATAATCATTTTGTGTCTGGATACAGGGGCACAGCAAGATGCTTCCTCAATCCTGCCAATTCCCCACGAAGTACGGAATAGCTGTGTGGGACAGGGGCACTTCAGAAGTTGTAGAGTAAGTTCAGGGGTGGGGGCTTTGGGTGCTGTGGAGGAGGGAAAGGAATACTGTCCTTCACAGCACCCTAAAATGGATTTACGCATGTTTAAGGGAAACTTACATGTGAATATGCCACTGATAGGATGCTAACCAGTACAGGGGATTGGAAGAGTCTAGCGATACTACATTTTCAAGCTCTCCTTATTGGTATATATGGTAATAACATTTTTTGCTGCTTCTACTCTTTTAAGAATGTGTATAATAAAAGAGTTCTGATAAAAGTCTCTGAAAAGTTCTGGACATATTAAGGAAGAAAAAAAGTTAACTTATTATAAGGCTGTGCTATGAAGAACTGCTTTTTGCTATCACAGCATGCCTCTTGCATATTCTCTACTTCACAGCATTTCTGTCATGAAAGAAACTATGGTTAGTTCCATTTTAAAACCTTCCCCCCAAGATACACACTGGAACTATAAACAAAACAGCAGTTCTGCAGTCCTGCCCTCATGAAGAGTAGATTTGTGATTTCTCATCAGTTGCTCCAGCAGATTAACAGGCCTAACCTTGTTTGCATATATGCCAAAATCTCACAGAGGAAAGAATCTGCTTGCATTGTATTATCATCCAGCCAGACACAAGACGGTGTATTTGTTTTATGCTTGCTGGGTGTTATTTTAATTTTAACCGCCCACAGAACTCTTTTGTCTGTCTATCTCCTGTCTCCAGCCAGGGAGTCTTACGCCTTCAGAAAGTCCATTTTCTGGTTCAGACAAACCATGCTTGCAAGTAATACCTTGCAAGAAACAAAACCACATAAGAGGCTAACTTTTTGAAGCAAAGGGGGCACAATGATGGACCGTTCTTGGAGCAACATAAAACTTGGAGCCATATAAAACTTAGTCAACATTACCAGTAAGCCTAAAAAGCAATGTTGACTCACTGTTCCTATATCATATTATTGGTTTAGGAATTGGTTTACCAATTTAGTTATTGGAGGGAATTTGGGGACACTTCTGTATCTTCAACTGTAACTTTAGAGAATTTCTTAGAAGTCATGCAGACGTAGCATGTTAGTAACAGGCAACTTTTATAATAATTATTAACTGCAACAACATCAGCAATAATTATTTATTTTAAAAAAATAATATTCCAAGCTATGCCTAACAGAATATTTTTTATAAGAGGAGAGGGAATACAGAAGGGGGAGGGGGGATTTCCACCCTAACCATAGGTAACTTCTGATTTTCCTTTCAGGGGTGACTGGTTTTTCAGATAGACATGTTAAGACTGAGTGTAAGCTATGGAACATTTCTAGAACACTGGCAATTTACATGTTAGTGGTGATTTTTTTTTTCTCCCATTATTTTTTGAGGGGTGCAAGGGAGGTCTATGGGAGGTAAAAAAAAAGACCATGTTGGTATGCATGAGAACCACTGATTGCCATCCTGGATTACATATTGGAGACTCAAAATTTTTCTACTGAACTTGATGTGCTGCCTCTAATGAGGTGCAAGGGTATACTGGGCAGCTAGTGGTAACCTATGGTTTGACCTATGGTATAAAGTATCAGAGACTGGCAAAGAAAAAGGTCATTATGATGGGGATCAGAACAGAAAGGCAGGAGAGAGAGAGTGTGGTTGAAGGGCAGAAAAAAGTCTGTGCCAGATGAAGTCTTGGCAACATAATACAAGAAGACAAAGGTCTGTCCAATCCAGCATCCAAGAGGTAGTTAATGGAAGGCTACAATCAAGACAGTACAGGCAAAAGTTTCTCCATAACCTTTTACATTGCTCTCCCTCAACAAACAAATCTGACATAAAATTCAAGATTAAGACACATAATTTCTTAATCTAGCTGGTCAACGTCTCAGTTTTTGTTTCTACTGGACATTGATCAGGCAGAAGAACAATATGGTACATTAAAATTTACCACTTTCTCACTCAAACTAAGTAGAAGATGGGTGTGAAGGAGTCCCTTTCCAGGTTGGTCTCACAGTTCCAACCCTCAGACTCCACTCACACACCTCAACCTTTTGTCCTTGCCCTTCCTGCCTGGCCTCAAGCTGGCTGTTACTGTGAACAAGTGGCTGTGTTGATCAGTGGGTTCAATGTGGTAAAGGGTGGTCAATTCTCCATTTCAGTTCTTGAAACTAGTCAAGCATGGTGGTAGAAAATTAAACCAATATAAGATTTATTCTAACAATTAAGTTAAGCATGAAGTCCCTGAACTCTGTCTGCATTCCCAGCTCCAAAAACCCTATTCAGATCTTATCCATTCCCCCTCCCTAACTAGCCACTCTATTTCTGACTCCAGAACTCTGTATCACCCTGCCCCATCTAACTCCTTTAACACATAAGCCTCTAGTTTATATGGTTTCTCCCACTGGCTCCCCTTCACAGCATTCTGTGATTGGTTGGCCCTAACCATGTTTGCCCTGCAGCCTTCTTCTGCACCTGCTTATTTTTCTACATGAAGGAATTCATATACAGAAACATTCAAAAATACGGTCCCTCCATGCAGTCTGAAGAGGGACTTTCCATTTGGGCCATCCTACAGACAGAGGCTTTGGGCCAATGTGACTAAAGAGACTGAGCTAATACCAAGAAACTGCATCCTCACCTTCCCATCTCAGTCTTGACTCTCTTGCACAAATTTTCCCAACTCCATTCATTCTATGCTGACTGTAAATTCTTGTTAAAGGAAATCCTGGTGAGCCCAGTGATACTGCTAAGAAAATACTTATCTACAGTCAAGGCAGTACAAAGGACAACCCTTGCTCACAGAATAGTTTTTGGGGAGTGGGTCTAAACACTCCCAAACAGTCAGAACTATCCACCAAAATAGGCATGTTAGTTCATATAAAAATCCAAAGCAATCTAAAACTTAGATTACTTCAAAAGAGTATTAGATAAAATAGTTGAGGACAAGGCTATCAGTGACTACTAACTGTACTGGCTATCTATTGACTCCAGTACCACCTCTAACAGCAGTTGATGGGGGACCTGCAAGAGAGAGGTGCTACTGTATTCATTTCCAGCTGGTGGGTCTCCCATAAGCATATGTTTGGCCACTGTGGGACTACTGGGCCGGACAAACCTTGGTTCTGATCCAGGATAGCTCTTATGCACTTAATGAACTGTGTAGCAAGTTGGAGACTCTGACATTTAATTTCCCTTCTCCTTTTTGGAGTGACACATATTGGACAACAGCCATAAAAATGTAGAAGCAACGAAAGGTTTTCCCAGAATGCCAGAACAGTCAGGAGCAAATCTGGGGCATGTAGAATGCAAAGAATTTCCCTAGGAGCTTTGAAAGACGTGTATCCCACAGATGAACATGACCATTTCAACAAGAAAAAAAAATGCTCAGCGTGTTTCAAGCTCTGCACAACCACAACTTTATAAGCATTGCTCCAAGCCAAGAGTAGAAAAATGTAATGCTACACTTTTCCCAGATACTGAATTCAGCTTCAACAAAGTTCTCAGCTATCTAATTCAGCCACAACAAAGAACAATTCACTTTCCCTTGAACTCGTACCCCAGTGTGGCCTGACTACTGCTGGGATAAATAAATTCAGGGATAAGATACTGCATTTGCTTTCCTTTGCTACGTGCTCCAAATATGCTATATGCTAAGAACGTGAGGAGTTAATAGGTATAGGATGATTTCCTACACCTTGGTTCAGCCATTAACCAAAAATGGAGATTGGAGTTAATAATCAGAAGAAGGCTAAGACATGTAAAGGCAGCCATGAACCAACTAGATAAGATCCTAAAGTGTAAGGACATATAATTAAATATTGAAGTTATAATCATCTAGGCCATCTGGTTTCTAGATATGGGTGTGAAGGCTGGACACTGAAGAAAGCTGCTAGAAAGAAAATCAACTCATGCTGGAGAAGAGTATTGTGGACATCATGGACTGCTTAAAAAAACATGAATGGGTCCTAAAGCAAAACAAGCCTGAACTAGAAGCGAAGATGTCTAAACTAAGGCTATTGTAATATGACATATAGTGTGATGACAAGACGAACTGGAAAAGACAATAATGCTTGGTAAATTGGAAGATAGCAGGAGAAGAGGGAGACTGCACTACAGATGGATTGATTCAATCAAGGAAACCACAGTCCTGTTTGTAAGACCTGACCAGTGCAGTTGATGACCAGTGATCCTGGATGTCTCATTCATAGGACTGTCCTAAATCAAAGTTGACTTGGCAGCAAATAAGAACAACAATGAGAGAAGTTGTGCTGGATCATACCAGAAGCCCATCTAATCCACAGAAGCCAAATAGATGCCAATAGGAAAGTCAAAAGCAGGAAGGAGTGCAATAGCACCCTTCCCTTTATGTTCCTCAGTGAATGCCATACAGAGACTCTTACTATTTTTTATCTTGAAAGTATGATATTGCCAACAGCCTCATCCTCCATGAAAATATGCCAGGTGCTAGTGGAGGTAGAGACTATAAAGAAGCAGGAAGAGCTTCTACATAAGAGTTTCAGTGTCATTTCGGACATTGCATTCAGACAAGCAACTGAAGCATTGTTTGCTTCTCACAAACCACAATCTGAAACCACACCTTAATGTCAGCTTGTAAATCTTTGCTTATGTTAACTGTCCTATATCTCCAGGCAGGAAGTGTTCAGGGGAACAGATTCTCTTAAGGGAAGCTGCTACAGAGAAAACAATGCAGCCCAGGTTACATACAGGTAATCCAAGAAGATAAAGGAAGTTGGAGGTGCAAGGTCTCAGCCAGCCCATTAGTCATTCCCCACAGCTAGTAGTCCAGATATCCAAGACAAAAAGGGATGAGGCAAGGCATCATTAAACATGGCCAGTTCAGGGGTCAAGGATACCAAAAAACACATAAATGCCATGAGTACCAGCTGCAACACCAGCTGCAGAGGTTGAATGATTGAGAATGACAAGGAGCCCAACAGCCACTGGGAGACTTATAGGTGTCTGCCTCTGGACACCAGGTGACAGATTAATCAGTATCTTCTATTTAACAGATGGTCACTATTAGGTTTCTCCTCCTCTATTTGCTGGACCTCAAAGACTGCGTGTGGAAAGATGTCTCTTCAGTATCTGTCAAGTTGTGTTGATGAGAGAGCTTCTGACACCAGCTTCTCATATCTGAAGTGAGAACTGTCTGGCACCAGAAGCTCCTTGCAATTAAATTCCTCTGCATCCGATTTCTTGGATTCTGGAAAGTGAGTTTTGACATCAACCCCAGCCTGTGGCTCCTTCCGAACTGGCTGAGTCCTGTCAAGGTGTTATGACTTCCGTAGCTGTTGTGTGTTGGGAATCTGTATTTCTTTGACTGAAGGAATGCAGGGTCTGACAAAGTTCAGAACATTTGCTGGACACCAAGATTTGCACTGAGTGTTGGTTACAAACTCCACCACACACTAGTTCAAAAAAGTTCCATTTCATCCCAACCATGCCATGATTCTCAGTGTTAACATAGAGCGGGGAAATAATGGTTCATGTCAACGTGAAGGGTCAATGAGAAGCATGGATATGAAGGAAAAGGAAGAAGTGGCTTAATTAACAAAGAAGCAAAAGCTGACTGAACACAGGACTCGTGGAATTGCTCTCATTCTACAGTACTCTTCCTTTGCAGTTAAGCAGTCACAATAAATTGAAAACAATTGGTTGCAAATCCCATTAAATCCTTTGGTTGTAAAAGATACAAGTAGAAGATAGGGAACAGGCTATTATTGTAATGGTCATCACAAGACCTGAGGTACCATCCAGTTCATAAAAATTATTTTAAACTCCATCAAAAACATCCCCCAGCCCAGAAATTCTTGTAAGTTCTGAGGTAAAAATAAATTATTATTCAACTTAATGCTAAACTAGCTTGTAAAAAAAAATCATAGCATGGAGATGTTATCTTTTTTTAGGAGTACAGTTCACAGATTTCAAATACAACTCATATAATGAGTGGCTGTGGGGGTTCTCAGAGATGTTAGTCCAAAAAAGTAATTTTTTCAAGGTCTGGGAAAAAATGCCTATTTTCTTTTGGCAGGGAAGGGCAACTAGGGCCTATTTTCTGTTCCTGGGACCTTATGGGGGACACAAGGACTGTCATAAATGCCAATGAAACAAACCACCATGCCTGGAAGTCCACTTCTGGTTTTAAAAAATCATCACCATCACCACCAGCATCATCTGTACTCCCTTCTCTCCAAACTGTACTCAAGGCAACCTTAAAAATGAGTGCAGTATAGTTAAAAAAAACCAACAGGTTAGCCTTAAAACAGAATTAAACTATTGACATATTGAAACAATTTAAAGTATATACTTTAAAATGAGAAGTTACAAAACAGACACTTAATATGGGTGTTTCTTAATGTACAACAGAGCTGGGGGTCTCTGCGACTTACTTAAAAGGTGAACTGCTGTTCCCTAAAACTTCTAGGAGAGATAACTCAACTGGGGGGAGGCAATGCAAACGGTGGTCAGGGGAATGTAGATGGGTCAAGGGCCAAAACAACGACAACCCAGACAGTGGTGGCACCTGGCTCCAGAACTGCACTTTGCTCACCTTGTCTTATGACAATGCTCTGCAACTGACGACACTGACAAGGTTCAGGCATAATGGGCAAATGATGGCTTTACACTATGTGTTTCTGTAAAAGAAGAAATGGGCTTCTCTACCTGCAGGCAAGGTTTACCAATTCCACTGTTTCTATTGTTTGCAGGTACATGAGATGGAGAACCACTAAGATTATGGTGTGGAATCTGATGCTCCAGAAGTGATCGCACTCTAGCCAACAAGGCCCATGGCCAGGAGCTGTAGGAGTGGCTATCTAACAACATGAAGGACCACAAGTTCCACACTATTTGGGAGAAAGCCATTTGTTATGGTCCACAATGCAGCTTGCATAGAGAATCCCCCAAATGGCAGAAAGCCTTTGTTTAACTCAGATTGTGCTGCTACCGAAATAGAATCTTGCTCAGAATACCACAAACACACCTTTGTGTTCTTTATTCAGCCTTGGGCTCTTTTTGTCTGCTTGGTTCTTCTCCCTGCTCCCCCCTCCCCAGTGAACCTATACCCTAACAATGCAGTGAAATTAACCTGCCGCAGATAACGGCGTTATCGGCCCTCTGCAGTCTGATGTTTGCTTCTTTGGAGAAAGCCCCGTGCTGCCTCAGCTGTCTCCAACCTGCCTGCTCTCTTAGTTCTGGTTGATTTCCCAGGAGTTCTTGTAGGACTTTTGCCCTCCAGTTTCTCCAGGTAACAACAACAATCGGGAGATAAACAAGGAAGAAAGAGATGAACGTGCAGCTCCGGGGAATAAGCATTAGTCTTAAATTGGACTACTCTTTAAAAATAAACTATTTACAACATGAAATGAGTTTTGTGCTATCTGCAGATGACCCTAGTGTTCAGTTGCAACCTTGCTTGGAACTGCTGAGCTCTGCAGTTCCATATTTGTGTGGGCATGCAAGACAGTCTGACTGAAATTACAATGTAGAAAGATTGAGGGCTGCTCAGGACCAAATTTTAAAATGCTGTGTTGTCAGGAAGAGACTGCAGTTTAGCCCTTATTAGAAATGGAGGAAACTGACAATGCACAATGAAAGACTGTATCTTGGCTTTGGTGCTGACACAGTTCTGCCCTGCTGCAATCAGAGCTTGGAAGGTTACTTTTTAAAGGAACTAGTTACTTCACTCATTACTGAGGCCACCCAGCAAATCATTACTTACTGCTGTTACCACAGTCCAAAAGGATAGCAGAGGTATTTGTTAGTAAAAAGTACCCCAGTAGTTACTATGGTGCTACTGGCAAATGTAGGAGAATGCTCTCTGGTTTCTCCAACTAGCTAATTCTGACAAAAATACAAAAAACATTACAAAGAAATATTTCTCAGCTGTAAGCATGAAGCAGCTACCTATATGGCCATTCCCATTCCCCCTCTATCACTCACATTAAAAGACTACATAAGCCCAGTAATGAGGAACAGGCCAACCACCCATTTCTGTTCAACTGAAAAGTTACAAATTATAGTTATAACATAGGTTGTTGTGGGTTTTCCAGGCTTTGAGGCCGTGTTGTACTAGTATTTGCTCCTGATGTTTCGCCTGCATCTGTCAGGAGCAAATACTAATAGAACACGGCCTCAAAGCCCAGAAAACCCACAACAACCTACGGATTTCAGCAGTGAAAGCCTTCAACCTTATATAGTTACAAACATTACAGACAAAGACATAACTTCATTTCAGATTGTTGCTGCAAAAAGAGTTACATCTTAGCACACCTGAGCTAAGTCGTGGTCAAATAACCATAACTTCTAAGTTTTCTCAGAGATGCCTCTGGTAGGTTTCTGGGGAGTGGGATACAAAGACCAGCTTTCACTAGGAAGATGATTTTGAGAACATTAGAATTTTCAATAGCTACTAAGCATGATTACGTATTATTTCCAAAAGCAGAAGCAGCACGTCTCTCAGTCAGCAGATATCAGGGAATTCAGGAAGGAAAACATGTTGCCCTCCTGTCTAACTTGTGGTTTTCTCAGAGGAAGCTAGCTGGCCACTGTAGATACAGAACACCTACATCTGAAACAGCACAGCTCATCTGATACACTTAATCGTATAAGAGTAGATGTGATAATTCAGAAAGGCAAACATATATGGCTTCTACATACTCAACACACATCACCACCAACATCGTTCTATCTGAAGAGTGCTGGGCTCATCCTGAAGCAAGGGCCACACCTGCACACAGTTATAACTTCCTCATTGTATGTTGTTTTAGTAACCACTGTTTAGTTAATCCATATCTACCTTGAGTAGGGTAGTATAAAGGAAAAGAGGACTCTGGAATTTGTTGGAGAAAGCTGGGTTGGCTCACTATTTTTCATCCTAGCCAGAGTTTGGCAAAGTTATTAAGGACTACAACTCCCTATATCTCTTAACAGCATAGATGGGAGATTCTGGGAACTCCTCGCCCCCAGTTTTGTGTTTTATATTTGTATTTTCCACCCATCATTCCTACCTCTCTCTCCAGTACCTCTGAGTGCATGGTGTTGAGTCAGAGGAACATCCTGTTGGCTGTGTTTGGATTAGGGATGATTGAGGAATCTAATCTTTGCAAATGCCCATATAGACTGACTTGTCCTGCACCTCCACAACTAAGATGTTAATGGGAATTTAGGTATCCAGTAGCATTCACACTATCAACAGTTTCTCTTGTAGTTGTTGGTTCCAAAAACTTATCCATTTAAAATGAGTATTCCGAGAGAAAATAGGTCACCTTTGCTCTCTAAGCAACATACATGGTTTTCTTCTTCCCCACTTTGGCTCACAACAATCCCGTCAGGTAGGTCTGGCTAAGAGGCAGTGACTACTCAAGGTCGCCCAATGAGTTCAACACAAATTTGAATCTGACTGTCCCATCTCCCACACTATAACATTATGTCACACTCTAACAAATGTATGAATTTTTGTTCATACATTTAAAAAAATCATTTTCATTTTCATTTGGGCAGAGTAGATTTATGAGTATTAGGAAAGTGTTTAATTATACAAAACTAGAATTGGCCAAGAAATATTGTAAAAGAAGCCACGAGAAATGTACTACAGTCCACATCAGAATTATGACAGGATAAATTGAAGTAACATAGAGAAGGAGTGACAGTTGTACACATGCAGATAACCCATATCACTTTAGACACAATGCTCACACACTAATTTAGCCATGAGTTATGAGGAAATTTTAGGAGGACATTTGCTTCCCTTACCAATCTATTTTTTTCATTCACCTCCTGTTAGCCTCACTGGGCTCTCTCAGTGGGAAAGAAAGATTAAAATTTTGGAAAACAAAGACATACTCATAAAAACAAGGTTGGATTGATTCATACAACCCTAGTTTGAATGCAGAAGGGGAATACAACGTTTGTGCCCAATGAGCTAAATCCAACATTAATCTATTCTAGAGTAGACCCACTGAGATGAATGGGACTTAAATGAATTCTGGCTAGTAAGTCGGAGGCATTTCAATTGTTCTGCTCTAGGTAGGAATAATGTTGGATTTAATCCAAAACAGCATCAGCTACATATTCCATATCCATTCCATACCAAATCATCCACCAAAAAAAATTCTTTCAATTATATCACATTTCAGAAGCTGAGCAGATTCAGGGCTGGGTAAGTATTTGAATGGGAGATTACCAGGGAATACTGTGTATCTCCAGGCAGGGCTAGCAAAAATCTTGCCTGAAATCCTGGAGAATCAATGCTGTTAGTTAGAGTTAATAATACTGGGCTAGATAGTCCAATAATGTCCTCTGGTATGTGGCATCATCCTATGTTCCTAAGAAAGATCCTATACAATAGATTAACATCCTGCATAGAAGATTAACAAAAACAGGGAAGCATCACCACCAGCAAGGGATCCTAAAGCAACAGCCAGAAGGATAATTAATCTCCTTTGGTTCTCTTGAGGTACGAGTATAATTTACCTTTGGTATATCAAGTATGGGAACCTTTGGCCCTCCCAGTGTTTGGACCTCAACTCCCTGAAGCCCCAACCAGCATATCCCATGGCAAAAAACTGTGGGAGCTATACTCCAAATGAACAAGAAGGTGGGTCAATAGGACTGCAGTAGAGCCTGGTGGAATACAGTCAAGTTGTCTTAGTGAGGCAAACCACTGGTCTGCCGAAACATATATTGTTGATCCTGATTGGAAGCATCTCCTCAAGGCTTCAGGCAGAATTTTCTTCAACCCTACCTGGACATGCTGAGGACTGAAGCAGAGAACTTCTGAAGCAAAATGTTTGTTCTACCATTGAGCTACGTTCCTTCCAGCAATTAAGAGCCAACCATTGTGTCCTTGCCCATCCCACTCTACTGCAAGAGGAATTTTTATAAATTGTATGGAAATAGATGGGAACCAGATTTTAGTGTATCTACTGTCTTCTTTCTACCATACCCATTATTACAAATGTTACCTTGCTGGCCTTCAGTATGTTGATCTGTTCTTCATGCACAGTATCTCTGTTTTTCTCCAGGAATCCATCACACTGGTATTCCACCTAGGGCAGATTACAGAGGAAAGGGAGAGTGAGGAGGGTTAAAACTCTCAGTACAGATTGCTCCAGCTAATATATCCAGACATTCTTCAGTTACAGGAAACATCCATATAAATGCTGGCTCAACACTCCAAAAACAAGTTTAAAAAATACTACTCTTTTTGGCACCCTAAATTAGAATCTGCCCCCATGATGAGAAGGTCAAATGACCAGTTTTTGTTTTGCTTTGTCCCAAACTGAATCTTAGTGAATAAGGAAAAAAACTTACAAAGTTGAGTATCTGGCCTAAATTTTACCAGAAAAAACCCACTAGATCAAATGCTAAACAGCAGGTTGAGTTACTACATCCCACTTACTCAATGGCCCTTCTCTAATTGGGACTAGCAATTGGATTTAGTTGTCTTTTGTCTTTGTTTTGTTTTCAGAATCTTAGCAATTATGAAAGCAAAAAACTGGGATTTCAACATGAACATATGGAATACATGAGTATATCTTACGACTGGATGGAACTGAAGGTTCTTGCATGAAGTCAAACGTGTTCTTTTAATGGCAAGTAAACCTTCAGGGGAGATATCCACATTCCCCAAATAACAGCTCATAACTTTAATATAAGGTAAAATACAGGAAAAAGTTGTTCTGGAAGAACATTACAATGAAATTGCTCTTTCTTGTTTGATGAACAGTTCTTGTCTATCCCACTTCCAAAGAGTAAAGCAAAAAGTACAGCTGAAATGAAGAAAATATTTATTTTTCTCTTGGGTTGGCTTAACAGAGTTAGAAAACAAAGGAATCTCTGTTACTGAGGACTGACTAAAAGGAGAATCAATGACATCTAGTGAAGGTGGTACTTAAGGTCATAAGAAGAGCCATGGCTCAGCTCAAAGATCTATTGAGCCCAGCACTGTTTTCTCAAGAAAGCCAACCAGCTTCTATGGGAAACTCAACTGCAAGACAGGAACACAACAGAACCCCTGAAAGCCTCCCTGAAAATTGCTTTCAATGGATTTTGGGTAGGAAAAAAAAGTTTTCAAGGGTTCTTTTTGAAGTAGGAACATGTTCCTTCTTCTCATTACCTTATCTGCAAAATGTACAACAATAAAGGAGGTGTTTGACATGCGAGGCTTTTGGAAGTGCTGGCTGCTCCCATGGCGATCGTACAGTTTCTGAGCCCAATTCTGGTCTGTTCCTTTGGGGACCTAATTAAGAAAAGAAAAGGGAAGAGAATGGAGAGATATTAACACAGAAACATGGATACTGAATGAAAACACAGTCCTCACCCTGAGTTTATGAACTGTTCATGTTAACATAGCCCCCAGTGGAGATCTTCACTGCCAATTCATTAGGCATCAACAATAATATTATCAGGTGTAGTTTTCTTTCAAATCTGCCTAAGGGTTAAGGGTTAAAAATATGTCTCCTCCTCTTCCTCCCCCTCCTCCTTTTATTTATATCCCACTTTTTCCCCCAGTTCAGGACTCAAGGTGGTTAAAAAATAGTTAAATACTCAACAGCATCCGAAAGTTAAAAATTGACTATACAAAAAAATTAAAATTAAAAACAATTAAAGCATCAACTATTTAAAAAAAATCAAAGAAAAATCCATGTCATTATATAAGGTCCCCAAACATTCAATTCTGAAAGATCTACCAACAGTAAATAGGTCTTCATCTGCTTGTGGAAAGATAAAGAAGAGTGTGAGTCTAGCTCTTTTTGGAAGGCAGTTCCAGAGAAGCCATGGAGAAGGCCCTCTCCTGTCTTCCTACCAAATAAATCTGTGAGGATGGTGGGGCAGAGAGAAGAGCCTTTCCAGAAGATCTCAAAACACAGGCAGGTTTGTATGGGAGAATACAATCCTTCAAATAACCAACCATACAGGATTTTATAGCTTATAACCCGCACTCTGAACTGTGCCCAGAACTGAAGTGACATTCAGTGGAGCTGTTGCAATAGAGGAGTTGTCTGCAGATGTATGTTTAAGCAGCTATGTCCCTCTGGTCACTGCTATTGTGAATTTAAAGAGACAAGGCAGATATTTACACAACATCCATACCTTGCAACTCACATGATACAGATGCATTTTGTACTTATGTTTATTACCACATATACAAAATATGATGCCACTGTTAGTCTCACCAGAGAGTTGGGTATCCCCCACACTGCCACTAGTATCTGACAGCATATGCTCACCCCTATGCAGAAGAAGTTGAACAGGGTAGAGCTTATGAACAGTGAGGATGAATTGCACACCACCACCCTACCACTGACCAACCATCTGATGGTTGGATGTTGCCAAAGATCTGTTGCCAATGAGATAAAAATTCCCCTGTCCCTGAGTTTCAGGAATTAGGATTATACAGTTCTAATGTGATGTTAACACATAAAGACAGGGCAATTCCACTGCCTCGCTGAACAAAGACTCTACACAACCACAAACCACAAAGGGATTCCAAATCACATATCGTATTTGCTGGCATATAAGACACACCTGTGTATAAGATGTACCCCGTTTTCAAACAGTATTTTTCAGGGGGGAAAGTGAGTCGTATACGCCAGCAAAGAGAATACTCAGATATTTGATCCAACCATAATGATGGAGGTAGCTAAGGCCTGAAATTCAGCAAAATGTATCATCTACTATAATAGTGTTTCTTAAGCTATCTGACATGGAAAATTGGCAAAGTTTTTTCCCCAATGGCCAAAGAATTGGCATCATATTTGTGTCCATTTACTAAACCATTCTTTCCTTCCTGGAAACTCACAGTGGACTGGCAACCAATAGCTCTGGGACTGGCACCATCGCTTGTGTAGTGCTGTAGTGAACTCTAGCCTTGTACTACCACACCGTAACATGAGTGATGGCAAAGGCAAATTGGGACATTTTTATTGGTCATATTTTCAGTTGGTTCAGAATAAGCAAGCTAGACTTCTTTTGCTTTGTTTTATATTTACCTCTTTTTCTTACAACTCTTATTAGCCATTAGAACTTTTTAGGGACAAGGTCATTGAAGTAAAAGAAAACAGTAAACAAACATTCCTACAGAAATTAAGTGCAAAATCGATTTATTCAGGTTGAATATTTTCTTCCACCTAACTAAGCAGGCTCAGCTTTTGCGGTAAACAACAATAGATTTCCAGGTTTAAAAACACGAAGTATCTTAATTACCCAAAGCAGAAACACACAGATGTGGAAAACACATCTCTCCATAGCAATCTGACAAATATTTTCTCTCAGTTTCATTACCTCGCATAACAGTCAAAGGCCGCTCTAGTTTTCTATTTAATTATTATACCGAATAGAACATTTTTTTTTTAAAAAATGGCTTTCCATACAATTTCACTGTGTCATCAAGAAATGCTATCTCTAGTTATTTACTTACTCAGGTACTCTTATAATGCAAGGATCTGACAGGTATGCATCGGTAACACTTTCCCGGGATTTATTAAAGTACTAAACTACTTTATTTATTCAGCACTCACTGAAACAAAGGCTGTAGGTTCTCCCTGATGTCTACCGGCAAAACACAAACTTCCAAGCCTGTCAGAACAACTCCCAGAATCACCCCACAATGCACTCTCAGTGTTTCGGCAATAATAAAAAGACTTCATAAAACATCTGGTTCAACCTGAAATATTTTGCTGAGAAATGTTGTCCCTCATCCACTCCTTTCAAGATGTAGAGAATACTTCAGGAGGTCACTATGGGGGTTTGTGGTGGGGAGAATGAAAGCATTAACCCTCATCAGAACTCTGTCCCTCCATGAATTGTTCCTGCAATGCCCAAATTTCTAGCATTCCAAAGACACCGACTTTCAAAAACTGTTCACACCTAGAATTCTTTTCTGTCTTTGAATTCCCTTGGTAACTTTTCCTGCTCCTTTTCTTTGGATGTCTAAATTGTATTTCTAAATGTTCAAGTGAAGCTTTATGTCACTGCAATGGTAGAAATTTAGGGCCTGAAGGGAAATTTCAGGGTGGAGAGGAGGAGGCAGAATTTTTAGGGTGGGAGTTCATTGCTCTTGTTTTGCCTTTCTGCAGCTTTATCCCGAGACTACGCAAAAGTTGAAACCAAGTACATTGTCCTGGTATATGAGGCAAAAAATCCTACAAGCACCTTCCTCCAAATGTTAAAAAAACCAACAGTATCAGTAAATTAAATCACTAATGATTTGCGGCCCTTTCACGACAGAAACAAATACAACTGGAAACATCCAACAGAACCGGATACACAAAAAGACAGAAGTCTCAGATGATTCTACTTTACAAGGTGTTCTGGGTTTCTGTCGCTAAGTGAGGATTAGAATCTGAGTCTTAGAGGAAGGTAACAGAAAACTTTCTCTTTAAAAAAAAACCTAGCCAAGGAAACTCTATGATAGGCTTGCCATAAGTTAGACTTAACCTGAAGGGACATAACAGCAACCTAAAATAAAATGGCTCTAGGAACTGAGCAAACAGAGGGAGGATGGTGCCACTCCAGCATGAAGGGGGTCTCCTTCAGGACAGAAGAAGGCTATTGTGGGGACAACAGCAAGAAGACAGAGAAGGAGCAACAAGGCCAACACTGGCAGCCTTGCTCCAGCTTCTCTTGCCAAAAGACATAAGATAGGTATTGTCTGAAAACAAGGCAAAGCTTGGCAATCACACCAATGCAGGATTAAGGAGACGGGAAGAAATATCTAGACTCTAGTGGATAGAAAATCTCTGTACACTGCAAAACAAGTTTGGATATCCGGATTGCCCAGAAAATGGCTAAAACATCTACCGCTAAATTCAGGGAGGGTGACTTGATTGTGCATTTTCTCCTGGGTCCAGTGCTACTTGCCTGCAGCCCTGTACCAATGCTCCTGAAACCACCTCTCCAGGGAGATTCTGCTGGCATTAGGCATGGCATTGAAAAGGTTTCATTATCTTTGGCCTTTGGATATTCCCTGTTAAATTGCTCAAATTTACATGCTCCCTTTTTAATAGGTTCTGGTAACTGTGCTATATGTCCTATGTTAGCACTACCAAAAGTAGATCTGCTGAAACATATGTGCTTGTGCTAGTTATAACTAGGAAGCCCCATTCATTTCAAGGGGTCTATTCTACCATTTACGCCTTCAGGATTAACTTAATGATAGTCTTAATTATATAATGTAATTACATTCCTTGTTGTATTTGGAGCTCAAACACTGCCGATGAAAAGGTGGGTAAGAGATAATTTAAATCAAATGTTTAGCGGGAATCTCAATGAAAGGTATGTAGGAAGCTAGGTTATATTCCAGACCAGAATTTAAAACAGTGTCATCTCTGCTAATCTAATACAGAATTACAGAAACAACTAAGACAGAAATGTTTAGAAAACTTTTAAGCTCACTCATTATGGTGCTATACCTGAAAGGCTATACATCCTTATTCACCACTGATTATCAGCAAGACATTTTACTCTTCTTACCTTACATTCTTCATCCAGTAAGTCCAAAATACCCAACTTAGCTTCTATAAGGTCTATGCAGGGCTGGTTGTCATAAAAATCTATGAGTGTCCAAGGGATTTGCTCCTTCATGTATTCCTCTTGCTCCAATTTAAACACATGCTGCAACAGAAACAGAAAGCAAAGATCCCCCTGTATTTAAGAATGACTGATTGAATGACAAACCAGAAAAATTCTCACGAGTCTAGTAGATTTTTAAAAAGCCGAGGCTGTATCCTAAGTGGCTCCTTAAGTAGTCTCTAGATTCAACATGTTTCATGTTAAACAACTTCTTGGAATTCTTATTTTTTTTTGTTTGCATTTGTAGTCGTAAAAATATGACAGGTTGTCTAAAACAGGCTATAAAGGTGAACCAAAATATGAGTAAATGAAACACAAACTTCATGGCTCTGAATTTAATTTACTGAACCATGAAACCTAGCAGAGTATAATTACCTTCTAAGGAGGAAACCCCACATCTTTTGAATTCTGATGTTTCTGCAAGTAATTGACCACTGCACAGCTGTAGACACACAAGGCTCATCATTTTAAAAGCCATTTTACCCTACAGATATTGCTAATCCCACCTGTTTTGTCTCACAAAAAAATCCCCCTCCCCCCAAAGTGTGAAGCCTCAACAAGATGAATAGTGTGAAGTAACAAGAAAGGAAAGAACCATAGGCTGTATCCACTATCTGGAGTAAAAAATTCCAGAATGGAAAGTAGAAGGAGGGAAAACAAAGAAAAGCTTTGAACAGAGAAGATGGCTGAGCACATTCAATTACTAAAGGTGCAAACAGGTTCTTCAGCACTCTCTGGCTATCACTAGTGCTCTCAAGTTGAGAGGGGTCAGAGAAAACCCACCAGGGTAAAGAAGTCACTCTTAATGTGCCTGGGCACTCTCGATTCCCCTGGTAACAGTTGCTGGAGTTCAAGAAAAGGCATTCGGCAAAATGGAATGGCCCTTTCTGAAGACATTCCTACAGAATGTAAGTGGATTCTGAATTTACAGATGTGATTAACTAAATTTAACTCCCTTATGCTATAATTTGTACCAACAGATATGAACCTCCATTTTCTAATTTATAGATCTAATAAGAGGGAGCAACTAAAGGAATCTGTGATTTGTTTAGAATCCCTTGTCAATTCAATTAGAACTGGACCATTAGTGAATGATCTTCAATCAAAGAATACTCAGATATCATTAATCTATTTACTGATTATATTACATTAGTGATACAAAATCCAAAGGACATTATTTCTGAACTGTTGAAAATGTTGAACAATATGGGAAAGTACATCTGCCTAAATACCTTAAAGGCAGCATATCCTATCTGCTCTTGGAAGATAAACAGGGTCAGCCCTAGTTAGCTACTTGGATAAGAGACCATCAATGAACAACAGGTGCTGTTGGCAAGCCACCTCTGAGTATTTCTTGCCTAAGAAAACCCTATGAAATTCATGAGGTTGCCATAAGCCCACAGGTGACCTGAAGGCACATATACAAAGGTCAGAGGAAGGTTTAAAGCCAGAGGCAGGCAAAATGTGGCCCTGACATTCTAATAAGCCTTCTAAGGCTGCTGTGGCAGCCTGTCACCTCTCCATACATTCCTTATGCTAGCCCAAAAAGGAGAAGTATGGCTCCTAAAAGCCTTCAGGAGGATCAATTAAACTCTGCACTGTTCAATTTTTACATATATATATATATATATATGTATGTATAAATTGAACAGTGTAGAGGTGAATTGATCCTCCTGAAGGATCCTCTGTGTGTGTGCGTGTGCGTGCGCACGCACGCACACACACACACACCCCACATACTACCCAGAAGTAAACTTCCACCATCTCTTCTTGGTATATCTGTCAGTTTATGAAGCCCTCAGAGGGTCCCAAGATAAAAAACTGTACCCCAGACCCAAGTCAGTTGCTCAGCTCTGCTTTAAAAGATAACATGGGAAAGATTACAGGTCAACTGTATCATTAAGTGACTTGGATTTTATCTTGAGGGGAATTCAGCTGGATTCAGGGAAGCAAATGCACAGACGAAAACAATGAAATACGCTTCTGACTACAATAAGGATGCATAAGATTGTAGCACCACTATAAATACTGCTGGCATTACTGCAGATATAAACATACTTAATATGCATGGCAAACCATGGACATGAAGAAGGGGTTTTAAGTAAGAAAAAAATCTAGTGTGTGCTGCAAATGGATTGTCATCCATGCCACAGTATTTCCCATTTCTAAGTATAGGTGTGAAAGCTGGACAGCGAAGACAATTGACAGGGAAAAAAAATCAACACATTTGAAATGTGGTGCTGAAGGAGAGTTCTATGGAAACTGTGGATGACTAAAAAGACAAATAAATAGGTCCTAGAATAACTCAGGCCTCAATTCTCACTAGAAGCCAAGATGACTAAACTGAAGGTATCATAGTTTAGATGCATTGTGAGACAACATGATCCACTGTATAAGACAATAACACTCGGCAAAATGGAAGGCAGTAGAAAAAGAGGAAGACTGCATTAGAGGTGGATTGACTCAATGATGGAAACCAGAATCCTGAATTTGTAAGACCAGAGCAGGGCAACTGATGACCCGCGCTCTGGAAGGTCCCTCGTCCATAGGTCAACTTAACAGCAAATACCAACAAAGAACAATGCTGCAAACATAATATATTGGTGGTTTCCTCCCCTTTCTACTGAAATTGAAAGCCAGGGTTTGACTTTTTTTCTTAATTCCAGATGCCCAACCCCAAAGAACGTTGTTCAGAACATTTTTGAAGCCCAAATTACCGAGTTGAACTGTTGCTGTAACTTTTCATTGGCATAGTTGATGCAGAATTGTTCAAAGCTGTTCACTTCAAAGGTTTCAAACCTGCAGAGCAAAACAATTATCTTAAGTAAAGGCTAGTAGAACTGTTTCTAACAACTACCTTCATTTCTATTCACATTTGAATAATTCCATTCTTTTTGTAAAACAGCTTGGAAATATGATTGAACGGTGTTATAAAAATACCTATAATATATACATAAATAAACATTCATTACATTTTGGTGTCATTCACTCATTTACTGAAGAAAATCAGCAGGAGCTAGCAGATAATGTGTGTGTTGTAGAACCACAAATTCCACTGACTCTTGTAGGCATCAGCAATGTTAAGAAATAATGGGAGTTGAAGTCCAACAATACCTAGGAATCACTCACATTCCTTAGCCTTCACTTAAGATATCCAGCTCTTCCAAATCTGCCATCTTGGGATGAATCTGATTGGTAGATGGAGTAAAAGACCAGAGTAGACCTACTGAATCAATAGCATTTAAAGGAGTTTTGACATACCAACAGTTGATATGATGATGGGTCTCCTAACAGCATTCAGGTGCTCATTCCTCGGAGGAGTCTTTCTCACTTAAACTGTTCTAGTTGCTCTCTCCAACAAGTGCAAATCCACTTGCTAAAAGCCATCCCCATCCTTTTGATAATGGGTATTCCCCTAGAGCAGGTGTCATGGGCTTCCAGGACCTAGACTCAGACTCAGAGTCTGAGGCAGCAGAACCTGCTCTGAGCCCTGACACAGAGAACCTGCAGAGTGGACTGTACCACCACCAGCCCCAGGAACAGAAGTGTGAGCCCCAGCAGGGAGCCCTGCTAACTCTGACGCAGAGAACAATCTAACCATACTTAGCTTCGCCCAACGTAGACACCAAAAGGGTCTCCTGCATTGTTCCCAGCGAATTTATGCCAAGCACCAATTAATCAGGCACCAGCTGCACTGACCCTAGAGCCTATAAGAACTGAGCCTTTTCCCTCTAACCTTTGTCAGCAATCAACTGACCATTTCTGCCATCCATACTTCTGTTCACTGCCCTTGCCTGTGTTTCTGCCTTTCACTTGTATTTGTTTTTGCCTACCTCTGATTTATGGACATTGTTGGGACCCTTATTGCTTCTCATTTGCAAAGCTGTTTCCTTTCTTCAGTAAACTGACCAGTTAAGTTACTGTTGAGTTTCTGACCTGTGTTTGTTATCAGCTTCTCCTGGCTGCCAGCCCAGACCAAGCTTGGACAGCAGGGGTTGGCAACTATGGATTTAGTGAGGACTACACACTTCCCTAGAGGGCTGCTCTAGTGTGCCCACCAAGACTGGAAGTAATGCCATGTCAGTTCTGATCAGTTTGGGGGCAATTTTCATTTTTTAAACATTTTTTAAACTGCTTGGGGGGAGTTTTAAAGTATGGGAGTCTTTCAGATGTAAAAAATTGCCTGATTTTTTTTGTAAAAAATGTGGATGTGTGGAGGTCCTTTGAGGGGCAAGTAGAAAGACCCAGATTCAATCCCCACTATTACCACTTCAGGGAAACAGAAAGCAGATGAGAGTAAAGACCTCTGTTGGGGTCTTGTAGAGCAGCTGCCACTCAGCGGACAATGCGGAGACAGGCAGATACACGCCATGTGCTGGTATGTTGTATTACGCATGTAGCCTTTACACGTAATCTTGTTTTCCTCTGGCCTCCCTCTGGCCTTTCAGCTGCCTCTTGTATTTCTGGATCTCTCATCACATCTATATAACTCCACCTTACCTTCCAAAAAACATGAGAACATCCCCATTGAATGAGGTTAAAGGCCTATCCACCCTAAAATTCTGGCCATGACAGAAAGTTGCACACCACACAATTATAGCACTATGATTCCACTTTAATTGCCAAGTCTGCATCCTATGTGATCAATAGTTTTGTGAGGATATTTCAAATTCTCAGCCAGAAAGCTCTAATGCCTCACAAAAATTGAGACCCCAGCATTCCACAGAATGTAGTCATGGAATCATAGCACTCTACATGGTATAGTATGGAAGGTCCTCAGATATCTACAGAAAGCCCAAAAGTAGGAGAAGAGCATAGTATCCTCCTTTCCTGCCCATGTTCATTACAGAGTGATATTCAGAGGAAAAACTCCTCCAAAGACTTATAAACAGTCTCTTCTCTTATATACGGCTAAAAGACTAATAACAAAGCAAATAAAATGATTCAGAATCATAGAGTCAAAGAGTTGGAAGGAGCCCCATGAGCCATCAAGTGCATCTCCCTGCTCAGTGCAGGAACTTCAGCTAAAGCATCCCCAGTAGGTAAATGTCCACTTCTTTCCAAAGATGTCCAGAGAAGACACCACCACCTCCCTCAGTAATTGGTTCCATTGCTAAACCACTCTTAGTGTCAAGAGGTTCCTTCTAATGTTCAATTAAAATCTACTCTCCTGTAATTTAAAATGACTAGACCTGGTCCTATGCTTTGGGGCAACAGGGAACAAACCTGTCCCTCCTTGTGCAGTCCTCAAGAAATCATATTAAAAACATTAATTTAAAACAGTATTCAAAAATATGAAAATGAATCCGGTAGAACCTTTGAAATTAACTGGGGAAAAGACATTTCTAGCATAAGCTTTTTAGGACATAATTCACTTCCTCAGATACATGGAATGATCCTCACTGAGGATTTATTCCATGCATTTGATGGACAGTGGACTGTGTCCATGAAAGCTTATACTAGACATCTCTCCACTCCAGTTAGTCTCAAAAGTGCTAGTGTGTTTTTGTCATACTAATTCAAAACCATTTAAAACACATTTAAACTTAGTAAAGAATATAAATATACAGCATCTCCTAAAGGCAAAATTTTGTCCAATATGGGAAAGTAAAAGGAGTACATCTGTCAAAATACCCTAAAGGCACCAGATCCCATCTGATCTTGGAAGCTAAGCAGGTTCAGATCTGGTCAGAACTTGGATGGAAACCACCAATGAACACCAGGTGCTGTAGGCTACATTTCAGAGGAAAGAACTGTCAAAGCCAGCTCTCAGTATTCTTTGCCTAAGGAAACCCTATTTAATTCATGGGGTCACTACAAGTTGACTGGCAACTTGAAGGCACATACATACATATGCCCCATTAAAAGATCCTTTTGCCATAACCAGTTAACAGCCAAAGGTCTGCCTAAACAAAAAGGCTTTCGTCTTCTGGCAGAGAGAAGGGGCCAACCTATCCTCCCATGAGAAGGAGTTCCACAGCCTGGGAACAACCACTGAGAAGGCTCTCTCCTGTGACTTCCCAAAACCTGCCTTTGACAGTGGTGGGGCCAAGAGAAAGCACTCCCACCAGTAACAAAGCTCAGTTCTGTGTGGTTGGGTCTTATAAGCCACTGCTGTTGTAAAACTCCAATAATGAGCCCACTAGGTACACGCAAGACTGGTTTAGAGGAGGAGGTTTGCCACTGTCTTCTGCTTAGGTGAGACAGCATAAACTACCCGAGGTCACCCAGCTGGTTTCCACGGCTGATCAGACGTTAGAAGCCTATTCTCCCATAATCTTAGTGTAACACTCAAACCAGTGTCCCATGTCGGCTCTGCTCCAGCCTCAACACTCAAACCACAATACCATGCTCTTTCATTAGGCAGCAATTCAATTTTTTTTTTCAGTAGGATTATTATGGGTCCCAACATTTGTCATGGCTTCTCCAAAATGTCTATTAGCCAAGCTGTTACTAAATCTAAACACTTTCCCATTTTTGAGGCAACTGCAGGTTAAAAAAGAAAAAGCCAGGTTGAAGAGCTAGAGAGATAAATAATACCTATATTAAAAAAAATACATATGAGAAAAATAATCAGGAAGAAATATGAACAACTTCTCATCCAATTAATAAAGCTTTTGAGATGATTAAGGCACAGTGAGGTTGGATAGTATCACTGGACCGTAAAGATAAAGGACTTAAAATATATTTTCTTTGTCATTTTCAGGGGCTACGTTTGTAACTCTTCATGCCCTACAATCTTGTAATTTAGTACAGGCACACGCAGTTAAAAATGTCTGCCAATTTTTTCGATTTTATCAGATTAAGAGCTCCTCTATTGTCAAATCGAAGAGCTTAAACTGTAACAGACCAAAAGGACTAAGGCTTAAGGTAATACTATTAGCTTTTAAAGTCTGTGAAGATGTTGATCCAATGGAAATCCAATCTCCCGTTTTGACGTCAGTTAAGGGAATTTCTTCCTTTAGAGCCATTTTAATATGCATGACTACTAATCCTTCATCCAAAATGTGGATATAGGTTGTTCTTTTTTATGTGGATCTGTGATGTTACAATTCCTGTTTGAAGTCTCAAAAATCGGAAACTCAGTGTCTGCCTCGTCCCATGAAATCAGGTAAAGATTTCGCTTTATGTTGACAGCAAAAGCAAACACAATAGTTTAAAAAATGATAGATTACCCTAAAACTGATGACAGCGGCAACTGTCAAATTCCCAGCCGGTAAAAAGCTATTTTGAAAGTACTGTTGAATGGCAATTTTGCTGTTGGTTTATTATTTCTCAGGAGCTCAGGCAACATAGAGGTTAAAAAAATACCTGGGGTCAGCACACCTGGGTAGCAATTTGTAGATCCCAGTGGACTGTATGTGGGCACTCAGTGAATGTTCACAGATGAAACACACACCAAAGTCTACACAGCTGCTAGTGCTGGCCAGTCTAACATCATATTCCGTCTGGTTTTTGAGATACACAGCATCTTATAACCAGCCTATGTTGCAGAATTATCTAGAATGCTTAAATTAATGGATGAGAAGTGCTTTAGTACTCTAAAGCACAATAAAGATTTCTCCAACCGGGTGTCCGCCATAGGTTTTTGACTACAAACTCCATGACAAAAATGGTCACTAACATGGTTAAGGGTAAGCAACAACAGGAGGTGTAGTCCAGAGGTTATGAGGTTGTGGAAGGTGGTCAAAAAAGAGCATTGAGACAGGCCTAGATTAACTGGAAAGACATCACTTCCTGGGGAAGCAGCGTCCTTTCACAGGTCTGCATTCATGCAATGTAAACATATCTATCCATTGGGCCTGCAGTGTAGATTTACTCAACTTTCGAACTCTCTCTCATTCCCACAGCATTTACAAAAGATTAAGGAAAGCACAAGCGAAGTTCAAAAGTGGTTGAATCCACTGAGTTTACTAATAGCTACAAGACACTAGTTTGTTAAGTGCACCTATTACTTGTAGGTGGATATCCTCCAATTCTTCTATATCAAATTACTAGAAGCAGCTTTGAGGCATTGCAGATTGAGCTAAATGTACCAGCAGATGATAAAGAAAATTACCTCATGTTTTCCTATGAAAATCTGGCCCAGTTTAAAGTCTTTTTAACAAATAAAAATAAAAACTCAGTTTTCTCTCACATGTAAAGGAACGTTTTTCTACAATGTGTTGCCACAACATATGTACATTACCTAAAAAGAAGAAAAAAGCATAGTCCTTGCATGAAATTGCTTAGACTAATATCCACAGTTACGCAGAATTAATCAACAGTTAATCAAGTCTTATAATTAATCACCATTTAAATGGGAGTAAGCCCCATACAACGTGTCCCTGGGTTGTAGAACTCTTGAGAGCCTCTTCTTATTTTATCTGAATTCTTCAAAGAGTGGTTGGAGTACTATAGGAAAATGCCTACCAAGACAGATTATTGATCCATCTGGCACTACCTACATGGGATGGTAGTAGATCTTACATGGACATAACAGTCCAAATCTGGAACTTGGTAGCACAGTGGTTAAATGACGGTACTGCAGTCACAACATTGTGAGTTTGATCCTGCAGGGCTCCAGGTTGACTCAGCCGTTCATCGTTCCATAGGTTGGTAAAATGAGTACCCAGCTTGTTGGGGGCAAATAGGGTGTGCTTAGCATTGATAAGCAGTATAGAAATGTAACTGTAAACTGCTAATTGTGGGGGAAGGCTGGGGAATACAGACAACAATATCCATTTTCAGAACTTCTAGGAAGTAAGTGTTGGCTTGGGTGGTTGGGGGATTGCTGTAAGGTGCTCTAGTGCAAAAGAGGTTCTTTATTTAACTTTTTAGGACACACTATATAAACTCCTGCTTTCAATCCCACCTGTGGCTGTGCAAGGGAGTGAATATACATGCTCAGGGGACATTGTGGCTTCTAGGGGGCTCCTTTGTTGTGGCAAAACAGAAGTTGTGCTTTTTTTGCTGTAAAAACCTGCTGCATCCATAAAATGCCAGTAAGTCTTTGGCATCAGTGGTCTTGTCTCATCTTGATCTGGTCTGGGTCTGGGGTGGTAGTTAGGGACAGAAAGACTATTCAAATACTCAAAGGGGAAAAAATGAAGAAGCGGTTTTTCAAGTGTTCAAAACTGCAATCAGGAGAACCTTCCTCAAGCCCCCTTTATAGAGGTTTTTTTCTTTTTGGCCTCCATCCACAAACACAGTCGTGAGGACTATTCCCATTCCTCCGTCAGCCCAGGTTCACCCATGTCCTATCTCCCCAGGTTGGGAGGGTGAGACAGGCAGCCAAGAGAATCATCATCTCAAGCTGTGTTCCAATACTCAGCACGTAACAAAGGCATCCCCGCCACCATGAGCCAGCTAACATAACACAAATACCAAGACTATACGTCCTTCCCGCTGCATAGGCACTTCATTATACTAGCGGTGTACAGCTATTTTTTGCTTAAAAATGTGAAGCTGCAATTATGTCCTCCTAAGGGAACCATAACATTCTGCTAGGCAAACAGTAGTGCTAGTCAGAAGGAAAGATTGTTTTTCATGAAAAATGTAAAGCCACAGAGGTTTTAAAATGAAGAAGAAAACAAAATACAGCCAGTAAATTTTGCTAAATTTTTTTTTTCATCTTACAGGGTCAGGTTCACTCGAATCTCATTCTGATTTCTATTTTATAATCTCTATTTTATCAATGCTTCATAAAAAGAAAAGAACCAGCAATCCAATTACACAGGGTTCATTTTAGATGTGCTTACAATGAACACGGGCAGCTTCTTATTACAAAAGGTAATAACCAAAAGCTACCTAGAAACATCAGCCATTTTCCAAGCCTTCCTATGTTAGTTTATCAGCTTTGCATTAAAAATGTAACTCTTTGCTAAGTTTCTTCTTGAAAGTAGTAACAAGTAATTACAGCAATTTTCTTTCCACTGTAAGAATGTCTTCAAAAAAAAAACCTATGCATTTTTTGAAGGCTACCTGCAGTTTGGGATTTATTCTGTGCCAAATTCACGTGTGGTTGTTTTGTGTAGAAAACAGCACTTTCTGCATGGAAAATAATATTTCAATGCAGAAATGTTAACTCCTGTGATGAAAAAGGCTGTAATTTAGAGATTTGTTTTGTGTAAAATTCACACATGGTTGATTTGTATAGGAAACAGCATTATTTGTGCAGGAAACAACATTTTCTGTATGGAAAATAATATTTCAATGAAGAAATATTACCTTTTATCTGAATATGAAACAACATTTTCTGCAACGGAATTAATATTCCTGCACTGAAATATTATTTTTCACACAGAAAATGCTGTTTTCTGCCCAAAACAATCATGTGTGAATTTTGTATCGACTAAGTTCCAAACTGCAAAGATTCTTGTCACTCCACGATTCTTCTCAGGGTTCCCCAATACTCAAAAAACATGTTTTTCAACCATTTTTTTCACATATTTTCAAATATTCCTTCCATCCCTACTTTGCATGCATTTGCACTACCACTGCCAACCTGAAAGGAGGCAAGTTTTCAATGCTTTCAAAGACACAGAATTGGTGACACAGAGTTACTGGCACGGAACTTCAGCAACTGCAGCCTAAGATGATAAATTCTAATTTGTCAAGATGGCCAGTTCTTTTCGAAAAAGCACCCAAACCTATTATGCTTTCAGGACCTGGAAATATTATCAGACTGCATGGAAAAATAACCCACCCTGATTCCTAAGGGAAATGGAGACGTTGGATAATAATAAAGAAGATCAAAACAAGTAGCACTTGGAGCTGCCACTAATCATTCTAGCTACTGTATTCCATTCCTCCTCTCTGGCTTTCTGCTTAACTTTTGTAAAATAGATTTTAAATTAATCTTCTTTTAAATCAGTGGTTCTCAACCTGTGGGTCCCCAGATGTTCGTGGACTTCAGCTCCCAGAAGCCCCAGCCACTATGGTCAATGCTCAGGGCTTCTGGGAGCTGAAGTCCACGAACATCTGGGGACCCACAGGTTGAGAACCACTGTTTTAAATCATTGTAAACCATCTTGGGTTCCATCGTACGAAAAAGATGGGGTGTAAATGGAACTAATAATGATAATACCGATAATAATTCTGTTCCCACCACCACCAAAAGTCTGTGTTTTACAACCTCGGCACACACTCAGTTCTCACTTGAATTATTTTGGGAATTACTCCAAACTTTTTCATACTTCAACAGATCTTGAGGCTCCTCTATGCCCACTGCTTCTGCATGGATGCTGCTGCCTTGCTGCATAAACAGAAGGAGCATTTCTCCCACCAGCAATGATTTTTGAGCAATACTGTTCATCACTACAGCTCTAAAATGAAAATTAATTTTGCTGTAGTTTTGTGCCTTTAAATTGTTTTCAACTTATGGAAGTTTCCAACTTACATCAAAGCTAAGTTTAACCTATCACAGGGTTTTCTTTGCAAGGTTTCTTTAGAGGAGGTTTCTCATTGCCTTCTAAGGCTGAGAGAATGTGACTTGCAGAAAGTCACTTGGTGGGTTCCCATGGCTGAGCAACTCTTTATATCCTGGTCTCCCAGAGTTCAAGTCCAATAAACTTAACCACTACACTTGCAAAAAAAAAAAAGGAATTAGAAAAACGAGTCCACAGCCCTCTGCATGCTTCTGCATGCAAGACTTCTTCAGCTTTCATCTTTTAAACCAATTAGAAGCACTGAGAACATTAATAATTTACCTGTCTGAGATTTGAGGCTTATCATTTGAATGCTGGAAAAACTGCTTATGAAAAACTAGAGCAATTTAGTTCAAGTCCTCTCCCTAACACAATGGTTGGCTTGGCTCTTCAGATACATCATGATCTTATCAGAACTATAAAATGAGGTTTTGGTTACTTAGTCTTTTAGACTGCATGACGCTCTCTGGGACCTTCTGCATTGAATACCAGTTCTTGCCAGATTTCAGAAGATTTTTCAATAAGAAAGTAAGCACCTGATTCTCTTAAAACTACAAATATAGCCTCAAGTATAGATTCAGAATTATTCTATGCATTTTAAGAGTTTAAAGCAGAGTTTAGTTCAGAAATTGCTAGAGTTGAAAACAGAATGAATGGAAGATAGATTTCTAGATTTCCTTCTAAATGTGGGACCAACAATTTACAGTCATCCAGATGTTGTAAACCAGCATGACCAAAGGCAAGGTATTAAGGGAACTGCAGTCCAACAACATCTGGAGGACCACATATCTTTCATCCCAGTTTTAGAGAGAAATCATTTCCATTCTTTCTATTTTCAACTCTAATGATTTTTAACATTTTAAAAATAGGCAAATCTTGATTTTTGGCAGTTCTAGGCCTAACTAAAACAAGTAACCACGGTAAAATATGCACTGGAATTAATTTTCCTCACCTGCAGAAAACAGGCATTTCTACAAGCACATACATGATATTTTGGGCGTACTAATAGTATATAACCCCACCATACAGCCAAGGTTTATTTCAAAACATGTGTGGTCACTGGAAGTAGATATCAATTCATGGGCTGGTGCCCCATATTTCTGTGCACTGTTCCTGTTAATTTGATCAATCATATATAAAAACAGGCATCTTAATTACAATCATATGACTTATGAATAATTATCAATATGGTTCAAGGTACTCAACAGATTTCTCCTCCTGCACCTCCATTTCTATGTTACTTTGCACTGAATGTTGTGCTCAGTAGAACCCAAGCGAAGCCTGATGAGTCGGCTGAGCACTGAGTTACCCATCCTACAGGCCTGTTAAGCAAGTGGTTGACCTGAAGCTAGCTTTGCACATCCACAAAATATTCAAGCCCTATTCAGTTGTTCAGTTGTGTGTGTCTATTTGTTTTAGGGCCATTGTTCTACTACTTCATTCATTTAAGAAAACCATGAAAATGCACAAAACTTGCATTTTCTTTATCAAAGGTCAAAATGCCTTCTTCTGGGGAAAATATACAAAAACACAAGCAGGTAATTATGAATTCTGCTTAGCATGATAGTGTACAAAGTAGTAAAATACATCCCTAATACTTTAATCCTAAGGCAGCAACTTCCTTTTATGTATTGCACAGTCTTTAGTTTACTTCTAGCTGCTTTATAGATAACTAATGTATATACCTGACGTTGCCCGGGATTTTATTTCCTCACAGTTAATACTTGTTCGAAAGATTTGAGATCCTATGTCTCTAATTCCCCAAACTGTCTTGTCCAGTATTTGTAACTTTTTCCCATATTCCTCAATCCAATCTGTATTCAGAGTTATTAACACAGAGAGGTTGGATTCCTGAGGGAATACACTGTCCTCCTCCTTGCTGCTAGGCTTCATCTCCATTGGTCTATTGAAGGCAGACACAGTTGACTGAGGCCCAGGAGCTCTCTGACAATTCTAAAGGTCCCTCCCTAAACTGCAAACCCCAAGATTCCGTAGAATCTTCTCAGGCAGCCAATCATATGAGGTCTTTGCCTGACACAGACAAACAAACATACAAACTTTGAGTTTTATATATTAGATAATCTCCCTCATCCCTTTGAAAAAACAAGAAACACAGCTAGGTGAATCATGAATCACCTGGGCTGCTTCTCTTGCTGCTTTCTTTGCAACTTCTAGTAGTTCATAGAAAGCTTTTCTGCCCGGCACCAGTTTTCCCACCAACGCATATCTATGGTTTGTATGTTGTAGGGAATCGGTGTGTGCTTCAAATGCAACTCTTGGGGGTAGGTGGGACCAGATGTGTTCTACTGGCTCAATTCCATGGTTTGTGTCTTTGCAGATAAAATCCTAAAACCAATTCTTAAGTATAGCAGACCCATTAATTCAGCGGAAGTTACAGAAGCAGTGCCTTCTTAAGATCCCGTTAATTTAATGGATCTGCTCTGCTTGAGACTAACAATTGGATTTAGGTCAACATCATCACAGAGGAAGGGGCAGGAGACAGAAGGTAGAAGCTAATTCCCACCAGTATTCCCAAAAGATAAAGCTCTTTTGCTAAAACGATCATAACCCTGACACCTCTGCTGGAAAAGCTCCTTGCAATAAAACATCCCTTTGATCAATTAAGCGAATCCACTTTAGCTCAGTATTTATTTTACTTTATTTTTAGGGCAGAGATTCCACTCCCGCCCAAAATTTTTCTTTGACAAATAAGCGTAAGCTCCATTTGGTAGGTCAAGAGACATTCACACTAATAGACATTCTCATGTCTAATTTAATCTTTCATGGGTATTATCCTCAAATTCACATTTCTCTTCTCAGCTCTGATCATTCTGACTGGCATAGACACTCTTTTCTATATTGGTCATATGCTTTTCTTTTCTTCTCTCCTCTCTCCCCAACTTTTTCACTTTTGGCCTGTCAAACTGCTGCCCTTGGCAGAAGGAACTCTCTCTGAAACCAAGCAAACTTGCAGCAATTTTTTAAATATCTATACTTTGCACACCTCTTTTCTACTGTGTATCAAGGTGCTGGAGTTACCCTTTTGTAACAAAAGACTAAAAAAGACTCTTTGGTTGAGGAAGAAATACAGAGAGTAGGCACACACCTTATGATAAAAGTAGACACAATGAAGTGGACTGGCAGCGGATTCATAGCAGACAAAAAAAAGTGTTTCTTCACAAAACAAATAACCTATGGGACTTGTTAATCATAGAATCATAGAAATGTAGAGTTGGAAGAGACCCCAGGGGCCATCCAGTCCAACCCTCTGCCATGCAGGAACACCCTCAAAGCACTCCCGACAGATGGCCATCCAGCCTCTGCTTAAAAACATCCAAGGAAGGAGACTCCACTACACTCCGAGGCAGCACGTTCCACTGCCGGACAGCCCTGACCGTCAGGAAGTTCTTCCTGAGGTTCAGGTGGAATCTCCTTTCCTGCAGCTTGAATCCATTGCTCCTTGTCCTGGTCTCTGGAGAAGCAGAAAACAAGCCCTCTCCTTCCTCTACATGGCATCCCTTCAAATATTTAAACATGGCTATCATGTCCCCTCTTAACCTTCTCTTCTGCAGACTAGACATACCCAGCTCTCTAAGTCTATCCTCATAGGGCATGGCTTCCAGGCCTCTCACCATTTTGGTCGCCCTCCTCTGGACTCGCTCCAGCTTGACCATGTCCTTCTTGAATTGGGGTGCCCAGAACTGGACACAGTATTCAAGATGAGGTCTAACCAAAGCAGAGTAGAGTGGTACCAGTACCTCCCTCAATCTAGACACCATACTCCTGTTGATGCAGCCGAGAATTGCATTGGCTTTCTTGGCTGCAGCATCACATTGCTGACTCATGTTCAGCTTGTGGTCTATGAAGACTCCTAGATCCCTTTCACATGTACTGCTATCCACAAGAATGGTATAAAACAACATAACGGAATCCAGTACTAACTGAAAAGAAGAACAAAAGCTTTCATTGACATAGTCCACTTCATCCAATGGATGGAACAAAGCCTCTGTGAAAATCACTTTGTGTCTCTGACTGACTGTGTACACATAAGCTTATGCTAGCCACAAAGTGCTACTGGATTCCTTCATTAATTTTTACGCTAAAACTAACACGGCTGCCTCTTTGAACAGTACACAGGAGTGCTGTTAGGCTCTAGCAAAGAGTAGACATCTAGATAATTGTTCTTTTTAAAGGAAAAAGACCACAGATTTTGAGTAGATGTTAGTCAAGTGGAACAAGCATGAACAGAGGCTCTCTGTCACTTATGGAAGGATCCTGGAGCAATCAGCAAAGCACAGAATAGTTGTACCCTGCCTGCAAGCTTCCTAGAGGCACATGGCTGGTTACAGTGTAAAAGAGGGACTTGAACAAAATGGATCTTTGAGTTGAATCCAATAAGGCAATTCTTATGTATTACAATTATCTGAAAAACGGTACAACACATATGTGATTATCATTTTTACCTACAGTCCTCACAATTTCTCTTGAGCTTATGCAGAAGAGTCAAGCACACGCTTAATCACATACTGGACTTGCGCTGACTGTCCCAGTTTAACCTTTTCGGTTCCTTTGTTTTAAAGAGCACAATGAACTCTTTATGCAGCCTTAAGCAGGCCCCTGTTCTGTCATCATGGGGGTCTGATCTGAAACAATGGAATTACAGTACTGGCACAGGATTGTTTTAACACATGCTGAAATTGCACATGTGATACACTAAAACAGACTTAAACCAGGATTCAGCTGTGGCCAGAGCTGAGGGTACAGAAAATATGTGGTAACTACACTCTTGCTCAAAGCACAGCTCTCTTTCTTCCAATTTGCTTACCAAATTGTTGTTTCTGTAGCCTCCAAAAACGTTCCCTACACCTCTAATTTCAGAAGACCCTCCTTGAAGACACTGTAAAAACACTAAGGCTTGAATCCTATTTGTTAGTCCCAACTAGAGTAGGTCCATCAGATCAACTGCTGAATGGTGAATCAGTACACAGGTAAATCACATTGGATCAATAGGCCCATTCTAGCTGAAGATTTAGGCCTAAGTGCTTCTGTTGAGGTCTAAGTGTCAGCGTTATATTCCTCTAAGTAAAGAGCACCCAACCACACCAAGAACACACATAACTCAAGTCTCTCATGCTGTACTGCAAAAGCAAACAATCCCCAGTGATCAACTGTGCAATATCCCTGGCAAACAAAAGCAAAAGGCTTAGACAATGTCAAAGCAATAGAAACCAAATAAATAAGTAGCTTTTCGCTTACCCATAAATGTCAAGGACTCCAATAAAAGAATGCTGCTTGACCGTGGTGTACAGAGCCTTGTTGATGTGTTGCACAATCCAGTTGAACAGCTGGGCATAAATGTGCTTGGCCAGCGCATTCCTGGCATTCACAACCTGCTGGACGGACATGTTCTTGATGTAGGTCTCTGAAGTGGTGACCAGCTTCCGATGGCAGAGCCAGTGCTCCATCTGGCTGTACTCTACTCCCAGTAATCTGCAAAAAGTATGCAGGTGTTCATCCTGTTTCTAGGATATAAAGAAAGACATCCAATTCAGCAAAGCATGCAATGGCAGCCACAACCTGATGACAAGGGTCCACCCACTTCCCCTCATTCAACTTGGGAGGGAGACAACGGGGGGGGGGCAACTTTCCAGATATCTTTTTAGAGATGAGCCTCATTTCCAGAGTTGCTGCTCTCAGCTTCACTGATTCTTAATTTTTGATGTCATACACATTCAGCTTATAATGTATTCCACTACAGATACAGCTCATCAAGAGCCATATTTTTAGTATTTGAAGTATTGGTATTTTAAGCAACCAGAATTTTCTCATGGGTTGTTAATTTAACACTGTTGTGTGCTGATGGCTGTATTGATGACATATAAGGATTTTTCTCTTTGACCATTTGCAGCTAGTGTTTCTTCAACATACAGTTGTTTTAACATTACGAAGAATGGAAACACCTCTCTTCCTTCTTAATAATACAGCTGAAACATGGTAAATTTACAGGGGAAATCAGGAATTGATGCTCAAGGGAGGTGCAAAGACTATGAATTCAGCTCTGAAAACAAAATTCTTGGCAAGAATGCATGTTCAGATGTACCTTGTTTCTCAATTTCCAATGACCTAAGACCCTACTTTGCTCTGTTTCTAGCTGATTTGGATGTACAGGTTTGGACAAAAATACAAAGTAGATTCCACAAAGTATATATCCTGCCATAGACAGGAACCAACTATTTTAACTAAAATAATTCAAATGCAGTTGGCCCTCCACATTCGTGGGTTTAACACTCACAGATTTGAACATTTGCTGGTACTTATTTTATTTTATTTTAAAAAATTCTTATCCTATTTGCCCCTTGCATCTAAAATATGTTCACTCCAAGAATCTCTAGATCCTCCAGGGAGATTCTGTGACCCACTTCCATTGGAAGAGAACCACAGAGTCACACTGGAGGGTCTAGGGATTCCTAGAGAAAACACTTCTCTAGGCATTCCTAGGTCCTCTAGCTTGACTCTAGGGCCCACTGCCGCCAGAAGCTGACCACAAAATTATGCTGGAGCTAGGAGTTCAAGGACCTAGGGGTTCAACAGAGTATTCTCGGGTAAGAAAAAAAACCCCCACTGTTTATGATTCTTATTTTATGTTATTTTTATTCACATTTTTTCCCACTTTTGCATCCCTAACTCCTGCAAATGTAGAGGGCTCACTGTAAATTATTTTAATGCACACTCCTTGGCCACACCATGTAGTGAAGTGGTGGGGAACCACTTTGGTCCACCATCTCCTCTCACCAACCTCATTGCTTCACCATTGACAGGAGATAGCTGCACAGCATGAGCCAGCCTTTAAACCATGTGATTTTCCTTCACTTTTATTTAGTGAAGCTCCAATCTCATAATTATGAAAATAAGTCAAAGTAGAATGAAAGTCTTTAAACAAAGACTGGATAGGTATCTTTCAGAAGTGCTTTAGCTGTGAATTCCACTCCTCTGGAGGCCCAATTTCTGCCAATGTTAGAATAATTTTAGTGCCAATTTAAAACCTGGCTTTTTATTAAAGCCTTTGGGCCAAGCTAATTTTATCCAGGCTACACATGTTTTATATTTATATCATTCAAGATTAATTTTAACTGGTTTTAAACTTTTAAATTGAAAAACTATTTAATATATTTTTAATCTTTTAAACTTTTGTTAAGTATTTATTGTTTTATGTTGATTTTATTGTCGGCTCCCTGCAATCTTCAGATAAAGGGTGGGATATAAATATTTTAATAGATCATAAATAAATAGTCTTATATGGCAGGAGACTGAACTAGGCGTCCCTCTTGCAACCTCTTCCAACTCTAAGATTCTATGATTCTACTCTTTATTAAGTTACAGTCACAAAAGGATGAAGTTATACCTTCATTATTGAGAAATGAAGTACAGGTTGAGTATCGCTTACCCAGAAATCAAAAATCCGTAAACCTCCAAAAAACAAAACTTTTGCCATGTGCCATCTCCTTCTGCTTTCAAGGCAGCAGCCACAGTGGTCCTGCCCACTCATCTCTCAGACCCTCAGTCTCTCTCTAGCCTCATGTCACATACACAACACATGTAGTGAATGACTGAGACACAAGGCTGGAGAGAGATGTGGGGATCTTTGAAATGGCAAGAATCCAAGCCAAGTGGTTAGAAGAAAGAAGTGGCTGTGGAGTTCCTGTTTGTTCATTTCTGGGTTTCCCAGAGATCTCTTGTACAGTACTGTATAATCTGTATTATCTAAGGATGTTGCCTTAGCACAAATGAGATCACGATATTATGTTCTCTTTTTATTACACTAATTTAATTAATATATTTCATATTTAAGACATAAAATATTTTATATTCATGTTTTAAAATTTTTACTTTGTAATCTAGTATTTTTCTAAAACTGTCCCTTCCAGGGTTTTTATTATGGTATTGTATTCTATTATTGTATTTTGCTTTTTAGATTAATTACTTGCTATGTTGGATTAAAATAAATGTACACAAGCATACACACACATATACACATGTACATATAAAATTTTAAATGTTATAAATTTAGAAATTATGTTTTCAATTTTTATTTTAAGTTGAAATGTAAAGGTTATCTCGTTATATTTTATGTCTGATATTGGTAGAAGATTTTAACAAAATTAATTATTGTTCCAATTATATTGTTTTAATTTTGCTCAAATTTGCTGGCTGTTTGCCGTAATAAATTTTGAATATTATCTGTATATGCAAATACAGGTATTGCAAAATCAAAAAAAAATCCGAAATACAAAACACTTCTGGTCCCCAGCATTTTGGAAAAGTGACATTCAACCTATGGTTATAATTTTTTTATCCCTATTGTAGCTAAATGAATTATAACCATAGGTACCACCAGCAGTACCACCAATAAGTGGTACCACCAGCTGAAATCTCTAAGGAGATAGGGTGACAGAATAATGCGATAAAAGGTGAGGATGAGCAGAAAGACTAAACTATAAAGATCGACATAAGGATACAGAAAATAATATAGGAGCCCTACTAGAATTAAAATCTCTGAGTAAAGGATAATAATAAATGCAATACAATTTGGAATAATAAAATAGATTAGATCTTAAAGAGACCACTCAATGAAAGCAGAAATATTAGGGAGAATGTAGATGACCTTGAGTTGGGAAGTAAATCATAGTATATTAGATTTAAGAAAACCACAAGTAGATAAGAGTTCTGTCGGAATAACTGAATTGGATAAGTTATTGTTGGTAAATATTATCTAAGGAATAACCAATGCAAACAGGAAAATAGAATAAGGGAAGGTGTTTTAGGAGGAAATAATTGTGTAATTGAACAACCATGTAAATAACTAAGATGGGATATGAGAAACTAAGTGATAATATGAGAAAGTTAGAAGCTATATAAGAAAGTCTTAGAAATAATGATCTTGTAAGATTATATATATTTACACGCTTTCTTTTATGGACTTTCTAGGTTCAGCTCTTTTTTGGGAGGCTTGTTTTTTGTTTTTGTTGCTTTTTACAGTTAATCTATATTGTTACTGTGTTGATTGAATAAAAAGATTTGAACACAACCTATGGTTATAATGTGCTACTTATTTTGTAACTAATTACTTCCAAGCTCTGCATATTTCAAAGGTATACTGAAATATCAGAGACGGTTGACCTCTGAACATGGAGGTTCCATATAGCCATCCTGCTTGCAACTTACGAAGAGCACAACCAGAAACAACAAGGCCCAAGTGAGCTGTGAACAAGAGCCATGCAAAGCTACGCCCTTCTCTGCACCATCACTTTTTGCTGCAATTGCATTGTTTTGTCACTAATTAAACAACAGACAGATCTAGCATCACACAGCTACACTTACATTTTAATTAAATAACAGCAATATCATTAAGGGGAGACAACACTATAAGAGAAGAATTGCTTATGTATGCAATCTGTTAAAGCCCTCAAATTAAATAGTTCATTGTACCACATAAGGACCACAGCACTGCAAAGCATGCTATTATATTTTATTTTAAATTGTAAAAACGGAAAACTGCTTGGAATCAGGGCATGACAATTGGCCACAGGTTTATGATGAATGCTATGTACAAATGATCACATTAATATTCTTTCCTTCATAATCTTATAATAATAAACATAAGCATAAAGAAGAAAGTAGCCCTGTTAATGCCTCTTTAGAGATATTTTTCTCAACTATATTATTCATAAGCTGGTGCTCTGTTTTCATTTCTGTGGGAGTCTCTATTTTCCTGGACCGCCACGTCTCAACCACACAAGATGAAAAAGCATCTTCTTCAGAGTGTAAATTTTGCTTCTTCATCAAAGCTGGCAATATGCTGGAAATGAAACAGATCTGATCCTTGGGGCACATTTCCCAGCAGAAAACTGCATGCAAAAGCTTCAGTTCAGGTTCTCTTTATCCCTTAAAGTGCTCTGACAATACTCCTTGCTTTCCTTTCAAAGAACACCAACACGGTGTTAGCTCTCATTTTCAAAACCAGCTCAAAACCCACTTATGCTTTGGACAATGGCAGCATCAGCCTTTCCTACTCGCTCCTATGAAGTGCTAGACAAAGATGGTGTCAGCCCTTCCTACTGTTGGGTTCTCAGATATTACCAAATCACAACTCCTACCAACCCCAGCAAACATAGCCAGTTGCTGGGCACCTGCTAATATCATCTGTTTGATACCAGCAAATCAAAATTTCTTTTTTACCCATTTTAGGGGTGGGAAGACCAGAGGCTTTGGCATGATCTACGATTCCCTGGACTATGCAAAGAAAAAAGAACCAAAGCACAGATTAACCAGGCATGGCTTGTATATATATATATAAAAAAAAGACTTCACGGAAACCATGCAAAGAATGTAAGAATAGGATGAAAAAGGTCAGGAGAATGGCTAAAGCAAATGTTGGGACTGGCATAGAGTGAGCCAACCAGTGGGCATAGCAGAAAAATTATTCCGGGAGAGAACCTATGAAGACAGTACTGTGATACACCATAGCTCTTCAAATGAATTTATACAAACTGAAAAAAATCTTTTTTGTGATTGCTTTTATATTTTTGCTGGTGAGCTGACACCTTGAACATCTGGATAGAAAAACAGGCAAGCAAATTTATATTTTAAATAAATAAATCCTGGACAGTGGATGCACTCCATTATAAAACAGTTTCACAATCTGGATTTTGATAGGAACTGAGACAGATGTCTGAGTTCTGAAGCAGCCTTGGGGAGTTGATTCTGCTTCAAAGACCGCTATATCCCAGAAACCTACTTGCTCCTCCACACTCTATCTGCACATTTATATGTAAGGTATCACAAAAAGTAAGAGCTAGCTTGGTGTAGTTTGAATATTGAGGTTTGAATATTGAACTAGGACCCCAGGAGACCTGTGTTCCAATCCCCACTCAGCCATGGACACCCACCGAGTGAAGCTAGGTAAGCCACACTCTCTTAGCTTATGAGGAAAGCAAATGGCAAACCACCTCTGAATCAGTCTTGACAAGAAAACCTTCGGATAGGGTCACTTGAAGTCAAAGCTGACTTACATGCTCATGGTAACAATAGATCAGATAAAGCAAATAGATCAGATAAAGTACTCTCTACTTAAAAAAGAAATAACTATGTCAAGAGCTGCCCCTAGAAATTTATTAGAAGGTTTGGGAAAGTTACTTATTAGAGGGGTTGGGAGAGTTACAATGGGTAAGGAGATTTCACTCCTCACACCCATAAACTGGATCTTTCATTTTGATTTTCAATCTGGTCTCCACATCTAGTATATTGGTGGTCAATGGTCAGACTGCCAAAATTTTGATGTACAAAGTCTAGTTTTAAGACTTCATCTGCAATTCTTGCTATGCCTGACAAATAGTTAGAGATTTTCCTTTATTTTAATTTTTAATGGGCTAATCACGTCAGATATTTCTTTATTTAATCAGCCATTTCATGCAGAGGGTCTGAGTCACCTCCTTTTCTCTGCGTTCTCCCTCCCAATACATTACTGTCTACATTGTCCTGCGGAAGGGCCCTTTATAAAGCTTGTGGTTTTCTGGTAAACAGGGCTTTTATGCTGTTATCTTTATAGCCAGAGGGGCCTGACTCATTCCTCTTTTGTTTAACTTTACTTACAGGCAGTAATCTTTTCTTTACTGGTGATCTTTCAGTTAAATTGGTGATGGAGATCCAGAACTTAGATTTTTCCAGCCATTTTGCTCTATGCCTTCACAGCATCCTGATGGGTCAGGAGAGTTATAGTACAACATGATACTGAAAGAACCCTAAAGTATCTGTTGTGATTTAGGGGGAAATGAAATAGCATGAGTGGCACTTCCCATACTTAGGAAAAACTTACGGATAAACTGCATGACTCTCCATCACGTTCTCCTTGAAGCTCCACATTTCCAAGGTGTAGGATGGCAGCAAGTATCTTAAAAATTGCCATTTGGTGTGAGTCCTTCACTCCTGAAAGGAACAATCGATACTCAGTTTTCACCAGGACATTTCCATTCTTAACAGCTTTCTTTTAAAACCACACCAGCAACTAAGTTTCCAGTGCTCATGGGCTGTAAATATACACTTGATACTTCTGGAAAAAATGCCTGTTCAAATCTCAAATATCAGTAAAACAGCTGAAATAATATTGGGTAGTAAGAGTATTTAGATTTGTCAGTCTTCACACATGTGACATTGAAAACTGTAGCTATTTCATAAAGATGGGCCACTATACCAAAGGAAGTCTGAAATCCTAATAAACCTTACTAGCGGGTGTAACCTAGGTCATTGTGGTAAACCTTACGGCTTGGACAGGTTGGCACTAGTACAGGTGGTACTTCATACATTTCTTTGTTGCATTTATATCCAGCCTTCCTACCACCAGTGAGATTCAAGACAGCTTAAACTAACATTTTATCAAACAAATACAATTAAAAAAAGAAAAAGTAAAGCATTATCCATCCTGTAATGAAAAGATAACACGGAGCCAGGCTGTGTGTGTATATGTGCCTTCCAGCTGACTGCTGACCCATGAATTCCACAGGATCTTCACAGACAAGGAATACTTTGAGGTGGTCTTCCAGTTTCTTCCTCTGAAACATTGCTGACAACACCTGCTATTCTTAGTTTCCCATCCAAGTACTAACCAGGGCTGACCCTGCTTAGTTTCCAAGATCAGATGGGACCTTGTATTGAACAGATACCACGGAAAAAGCCAGGCTAGTTTCCCTCGGTAGGAAATTCAACAACTCTGCCATATCTCTACCAGATGTGTGTATGTAGGCAGCAGGATTGAGAGAGGGGCTTCTGGTTTTGGCCTCTATACAGCATTAAAGATAATCAGTAACACTTTGAACTGGGTCCAGAATTACTGGGTCCATTCACACTACCGAATTATAGCACTATTATTGCACTTTAGCTGTCATGGTTCCATCCTACAGAACCCTGGGATTGGCTGTTCTATAGAGGGGCATTTAAAATTCTCTGACAGAGAGGGCCTCACCAAACTACAAATCCCAGGATTCCGCAGGATGGAAGGATGGCAGTTAGCACGGAATAATAGTGCTATAACTGTGCAGAGTGAGTGGGCCCCCACTGGCAACCACTGTAGTGTAGAGAATGGATGTTCTAGGTTCTGATTCCTAGTTGTCCCATCTCAGTCTGGGCAGCCAGTCAAAGCTTGCGGCTGCACAGCTGATAACCACAAGACAACACAGCAAGTAGCACACACAGAAAATGAACAGTTTTTTGTTTACTTTTACTCAGTAAGCAAAAGGTCATAGTGATAAACAGAGTCCAACAGAATCCAAGATAGGGCAAACAAGTCCAGGGTCAGTCAACACAATCTCAATTAAGGCACAGGGTTTGGAAATGCAACTGGCAGCCATTCAAGTCCTAGTCTCCAACAACTCCTGGAGGGGAAGGGCTATGTATATATAGGTCAGCAGCTTAATACAGCTCCTGCTTAACTAATTGCTGCCTTCTATAAATCCTTTGAGACCTTTGCAAGCTCTCCCTTTGCTGTCTACACTTGGCAAAGGTAGGTATGGGTAAGTTGTCTTCTGTATCCGAAGGGGCAGGGCTCCCTGCTGGAGCTGACATTGCGCTCTGTTCTGTCTCTGGGTTTTGTGGCTCTGTAACGTCCTCTTGTTCTGGCTCAACAGCAGGTTCTGGCATGTTCACTGCTTCCATCTCTGAGTCAGAGTCTACTTCCATGTTCTGGAAGCAGAGAATGACACTAGTGTTCTAACATTTGAATCCACCACTTTCAAAAATACTCTGCAATCTGAAAGGCACAGTGTAGAAAGAGATACATCATACTGGATTTCTGCTTGCCTGTTCTATTCTTTGTACAACTTAGATATTTTACTGCCTAAGTGTGCCTGAACCTTGACCTCTCACTCACATCCTTCTCTGTCTTATATGGAGAAACAGCAATGCAATTAACAAAATGGGGCAGTCATGCAGGCTACACAGCAGATATTGCTACACAGATTCATAGACAAGGTGCCCTCTTTCAGTTTCCATGGACTCTCATTTTAGGACACATGTGGTGAGCTGGCAATAAGGGAAATGCCTCTATAGATGAGGTGACTGACCAAATAACTCAGACATAAGTTATAAAATTGAAGAGATAAAGTTATTTTCACAGTGTCTGGAAATATAATAGCTTGTAACACACACTGCATAAGTTACATTATATCTTCAAATACATGGTCAAAGACAAATATCAAATTTTATCTCCTTTGTTTAATTATTTTTAGGGCTATCAGTCTATGGGAAAAAATAAATCAGTCAAATCAAATTATTTTTAATCAATCACTTAACCTATATTTGAAAGACTGCATCTCCTTATACAAACCTGCCAGCGCTTGAAGATCTGCCAGAGAAAGTTTTCTCTCAGTCCTGCTACCATCCCAGGCTCGCCTGGTGAGGACATGGGAAAGAGCCTTCTCAGGGGCTGCTCCCACCCTGTGGAACTCTCTTCCATGGAAGGTGAAGCTGGACCCCTCCCCTGCTTTCCTTTTGTCAGCATGTTACTGCAGTCTAGGTCTACCCGGAGATAGCACCCGATATCACTTTGATATCAAATGATTCGGCTCTCCCCTGCCACCCCGCTCCATGTGTTTGCAAGGCCACCGGACAAGCACGCAAATAGGCACGGCCGATAACTGCTGAGACATTCCTTTCTCCACCTAGGCAGGCCAGACACAGCTGGTTTGTCGCTTCAGAGACCTCTCTGGCAAGCACTTCATTAAGTATGCACAGTACTAACAAAGGCTACCTGCCCCGAGCAGGCTACTGGACAAAGGTTGTGCTGTCCACTGGTAAGTGTCGTGCATTTGCATACTGGCTACACCATTGTTAATTCGGCTTTGACTCAATCATGCAAAGTTGTGACCTTTCTGAGACATTGTCTCACACCCAAAACTCATTGTTGTCCCCAACTAAGGCATGGCCTGCAGTCACACTTCACCCTATAAAAACCCCTGATTCCGAGACCTTCCTTGGATCACTCGGCACACTCCAGAGTTCTACTCCGCCTTGCTACCGCATCAGTTGGCGAGCTCCCCTCAGCTAATCGAGCTGAGTTTCTTCTCTGCACCCCCGGATTCTCCGCAAGGTCCAGGACGACGAGACAGGTGTCGTATCACCCATTTTCCCCAAAAATCCCTATCCTTAACTCAAGCTCTGTTTTCTTAGCTAGCTGTGTGATTGTGGTGTCTTTAATATTTGTCTGTCTGCAATAAAGCATCGTTTTTATTACTGTACATCTGTGTGGCTGCTTGGCTGACCTGACCCCGTAGACATTGGGTTGCAAGATCCTGCTAAGTTATCCTGCCTCTCACTAGCTTAAGTGAATGCTCCAGCTAATTTTCCCCAAAATTGTGTGTTGTTGTTTGGTTATTTAGGTGTCCCTCCTGGGACCCCCAGTAAACAGGGTAACAAGCAGACAAAAACATTTCTTTTCAAGCAGGCTTTTACTGAGTGAGCTGGGGAGATTTTTACTTATTTTTTAAGCTTTTTTTCTTAAAAAATGTTGTAAGTTTTGATAATTGTATATGTTTTTAATATTTTTAATTGTTTTAAATGTTTTTAATGTCTTTTAAACTTTTCTGGAAGCCGCTTTGGATTCCACTCTGGGAGGAAAGGTAGCATATAAATACAATGAATAAGTAAATAAAAAAATTCATATACAAAGAAAGTATTCCTAAGAAAAACCACAAGACATGCTTTTTTAAAATAACATCCACGCACATTCCAGGAGGAACCATCTCAGAACAGGTGCAGGAATTGTGTGACCCTCCAGATTTTGTTGGACTGTAACCCTCAACAGCCCTAGCCAGCATAGCCAATGCTGAAGAATACTTGAAGCTCTTGTTCAACAACATCTGAAAGGCTGCACAGTTCCCATCCTTGATCCTGAAGCATTCTCTTCTGTGTGGGAGTAAAGGGAAGGATGCCTCTTCTATGCTAATGCCAGCCATTTGTACTTTTGCAAGTATTTAAACTAAAAATTATAGGCTGACAGCCTGTTCATCCATTATGATGTTGTAGGATGCACTTAGGAGACTGTAACTGATTCATATTCTCATCTGTGATTGTGGCACTATTGCCACAACCACAAATCACCCTGAAACCCACCTTAAAAGCCCTTCAGCCATCCTGAGTGAGGTAGGTCAGTGCTGTTTGTGAGGCAGGTCAGTGCTGCTTGTGACAGGGTGTTGCAGGATGATGTAACGAGCCCTTTCCCACTGTTGTTTATTGGCTCCATTGCCCAGGACAGATAACTAGCTTTTAAGGTGGGTTTCAGAGGTCATATGCAGAGCTAAAGTGTAGTCATGACATTGTGGCTATGTGTTACCCTGATTTCTGGGGGTCCCGGTGGGGGATACCTCAATGTGCTCAAAATATGGGGGAATTAGGAATTAGCTCAGAGCACTGGTTGGCAATGCGAAAAGCAGGGTAACTTAGCAGGATCTTGGAACTCTATGTATATGGGGTCGGGCCGTGCTAAGAACTAGGTAAGCTGTTCAATTTAAAGATTTTATTAAACTTTCCTTAATTAAGCAAACAATGTCACACATGCTCACGCACTCATCCAAGAACTATGGAAGCAAAAAGTGAGGAAAATTGATAGGGGTTTCGAGAGGATTTCTGGGGTGATACTCCATCTGATCCTGCAGTCGGGGAACAGAGAGTTAGAGGGCGATGCTGAGGTTCGTAGTAGCTCAGCACATGGAGGCTGAGGGGAGGCTCGCCAGACAAAGTGGCAGCAGTTCGGGATGCAGGGCACGCGCGTTCCAACAAGAAGCTCAAGCTTGGGGTTTTTATAGGGAAGACTGTACCTGGAGGCTAGCCTTCACCCGAGGACAACAATAGGAGCTGGAGTGGAGACAAAGCCTCCGAAAGGTCAAAATCAGAATTGATGGGCTTTAGCCAGCCCAGCCAATTGTTAGAACAGTATGTAAATGAGGGAGCGCTTAGAGGCTGTATAGACAGACACGCTAATCTCGTCAAGCCGTCGGTTCGGGACTGAAGCCGCTTTCTTTGGCTTAATGATCAGCCGTGTCTGGAGGGCACTACTGACTGTGTGACAAAAGTTGTTTACTGGCCTAGACCTAGCTTGTATAATTAAGGCCATGCGGCAGTGCCTGCCTACACAAGCTCTCCGTGATCCTTTCAGACACGTGGAGTTCATCTTATGGAGTGCCACATGGAAATATTAACCAATATGAAATTGTAGACCTTGGGCTCAGGCTAGACAATTGCAGTAACATATGTGTTTAACGCAGCATCTTGACCTATGTAGAGATTGGCTGCTGCTGAAATCTCTTTAGACAACCCTAACTTTTATGCTGATTAAAAGTTCTGATCTTCAATTTCAAATTAAGTAGCTAGAAAAGCAAAATAAAGGTTGCAGCAAACACAAATCCCAAGGATATGTGTATTACATTAACAATCCTGCAGGGTTATTCAGAGTCTTTGTGAAAGACAGTGGTTTCATCCAAATGTTCTACTGGGAAACTCTCCAACTCATCTTTAAAATAACCTCTTACCAAGCAGAGTGAAAGCATTCCTGGTTTTCTCAAAATCTTCTGCATCATCCACTCCCTCGATAGATGTGTCTCCTCCCAGAGATGTGTAGAAAAAGTCTTCAGCACATGCTAAGAGAGAAGAAATTGCAAGAAGTAAAAGCAAACACTGAAGTCACCTGCTGACAAATACTTAAGTTAGCATCATTTTAATGCAACTACTTTGGTGCAACATTTTAAAACACCTCTGGGAAAGGGATACATGGTCTCGTATGGTGTTGCCTGCTTTACAAACTTATTCCTTGCCTTCACTTCATTAATCTGTGGGATCCGCGCGTGCACGCACACACACGCACACACGCACACAGAGAGAGAGAGAGAGAGAGAGAGAGAGAGAGAGAGCCGGTGAGTTAGGGGGAGAGTTAGTTCACAATTAGCTGTTTGTCCAGAATGCAAACCAAGAGATCAGCTTGGTCTACCACTCAAAATTTTCTAGGTGGTACCATCATTTTACGAAGAACAAGTGTATTTCTTATTACCTTATTGACTTTACCAATGCCATCTTACAGAAGACATTTACAAATTTACATTTCCAAGGTACGCCCTCCACATATCTCGAGGGCAGATTTCATCGTCGTCCTTGTGGGCTCAGTGGAATGGAAGCTATTAAACATTACGTCTTAGATTGTCCTTTTCACAGTAACATAAGAAGGAGACTTTTGAGTCAGATTATTGTAAGGTTCTCGAGGTCCAATGAGAAATGTTTTACCGACAGATGCATTCCTGTATGCTACTTATCAAGCGGCTATTTTTACTTTTTTATTCCTTAAAATTAGAAAGACGTACCTGCTATATATTTGGCCAAATTGTACTTGGTATTTTAGCTTTTTTATATATAGATTTTAAAAATAAATTATGTGCTGTTAGCACCATTTTGTATTTTTTTAACCTATAATTGTTTTGTTTTGAAGTTGCTTCCCTTGAGCAGAAAAGCAGGATAAAAATCATGATGATGATGATGACAATAATAATATGTATTTCTAACATTTTATAGTATGACTTGGAGTTACAACATTAATTTATGGCAGGCTGCACCATATATGTTCTTTTCCATATAATACATCCCAGAACATATCAGGAAGAGTGGAAGCACCTGCCATTTCAGCATAACTATACCATACCTAAGCAGTGCTCCACTTCAGAATTACTTCACTGAAAAACTATTCACTCATTAAAATGGTATGAATTTCCAGCCAGTGTTCCCAACCTTTCAGAGAGGTAATTTTTCAGTATTTCAAACTTCTGTGCCTCCTCTCTAAGGCATTTTACTTGAGGTATCTCTGAAGGATTTCAAAAGGGCACATTGCTATATTTCCCCTAAAGTAAATTTACTCAAAAGGACAGTTGGTCAATTGTCATTTCAGATGATATGCTGATGTACCTATTTACGGGGTGGCTGCCTGCTTGCCCCAAGGACTGTAAATGGGCGTAGCTGAAGAAACATTTTAATATAGTTCTGCACAGGAAAAAGAAAATGTACTACTTTTGACATGGATCATTTAACAAAAAAGAAAAAAATCTTAATGTGACCCATGTTCTACTGCTTGCTTATGGGAGTGCATCTCTGCTTTAAAATGTGTATTTTCTACCCGATTATACATATAAGAGAGACTTAAAATTTTCTGTTCATGATTAGTTCAGTGATTCTGCATGATTAACTGTGCATCCAGTGAACTCTTCCTGAGGACAGCAAGCGAAGTCCCTTTCTTCATAAGTTTCCTCTTTATCTTCCTTTAATCAAAATAGCATAGCTTTCTTTGAAACTTTCATAAGCATTTCAGCAAACATTGCAAAATACATTCTGTGATGACCTCTGAGCCAAGTAGTTGAGAACCCTCAAGGAAGGCAAGAGAACCACCCACCAAAAGTATATCAAGACCTTATTCTTGAAAATCCTGAGGTCACAGTTTGGAAATGTTAGTACAGCTCACACAATCCACAGTCAGCAGGACCACTGGCCATACTGGCTGGGAATTTCAGGGTCAAAAATATAACTTCTCCAAATTTTGCCCCAGGAACAATTAATAAATGCAGCCACCACTACTTGATTTCTCAAGATCTGCTGCGGGGTCTCAGAAAGGAAGATGACTTGCTTTTCAGCTGATACAGAGTTTTTTTTTTAAATCATCTGGTGATTCAATATAGGACAAGTCGTTCACACATGTGAGCCATCACTTGCTGCTAAGAGCTGTCACACGCATATGAACAAGTCTCAAGGACTCTGTACATCAGGGGCAGGGAAATTTTGGCCTTCCAGATGTTTTGACCTAGAACCCATAAGTCTTTACTCCACTGGCTGGGACTTGTGGGAGTTCAACTCCAAAATAAATGAAAGGCCAATATTTCCTTGGTACTATCATTTGTTTTTATTTACTACTGTGTTTTCAGTAAAAAACATATTTTGCAGTTTTCCAGCTTTTTTCCATGTGTACATCAAGTGGCAGCAATGCCAATGAAGCGTTATTTTAAGTGAAGGTTTCAATACAATAGCATGTGGAAAAAATGACAAGGCATGAATTCTTCTACAAGACTATGTATATGAAACACACGCTCCCTGCTTTTTAAGAAAAAAAAAGTCCATTTCAAACTAAGCCATGGCATGTTTGGACAAAGACAGTCAGCTTTCCAGTGGAAATGAGAACATTTCACACTGAAATAAACACAAAAACACCCACCAAGAGACAAGCCCAGCTGGAGGGCATAGATGCTCTCTCTTCTCAAAAGCCATCAGAGCCAAAAGAGAAAAAAAAAATGAACATTTCTCATCTAGCTAAATATCCTGCAGGGACAACCTCCCCATGCTCTCAGCTTCCTATCATTGCTGGTTTTTTCCATCAAATGTTTCCCCTCCAGCCACTGGAATTGAAAGCTACTGCCTTAATAGAATGAAAGTTTTTCCCTCCTGTGACTGGGGAAGGCTTTTCTTTATTCCCTTCTTCTTGCCCACACCTCTAGTGCCACCTGATAGGATCTGTGTTCTATATCCTTGTTTTTATAAAGGGCAATTTCCCACTGAGGGTAATTTTGCATCTTCAAAATATACACAGAATGAACATCCCCAAAAGTCCCATGTTTACATAAGGCAGAGATGGGCAGCTGAAGTGGATCCAGGGATCCCTTGTCTGCCGCATGACAAAGAGGTTCTGTCTCACACCAACTGCCAAAATTGTCAAAAGCATGTTTTAAAACCAAGAAGTCATTAGGAGACCACTTCTTTTCACAACACACCATTGTAGCCCTGATTCTATTTTAACTGTCATGGCTGCCCCCACTGGAATTCTGCAGCTTGTAGTTTGGAGATGTGCTACACTAGAGCTCTTTCTTTCTCTAGTTGACCACGCTAGTATCTTACTCCCCCCTCGGTCATGGAAACCCACTAGGTGACCTTGGGTGCATCATGCACTCTCAGCCCCAGAAAACTGCATGAAAGGTTCACCTTAGGGCTGCCAGAAGTTGGAAACAACTCGAAGGCCCACAACAACACAAACTGCAATTCATAGGATGGAATCACAGTTGTTAAAGTGGAATCACAGTGCTATAACCATGTAGATCAAAGGGATCCTTGGTTTGAAGTATGGGTATTTTTAAAGCTGCAATGTATTTAAAAAGCAAGGTGTCACTCTTAGAAGTTACCAGAAGAGGTAATTCACCCTTTTGAGAGGAGGCAGAAAAAGGGCACTCTGGCATGGCCGATATCTGGGAAATCAGTGTGTATCATCAGTGTGCAGAGCTGTTCACAGGAACTGTGGGTCTTCAGAAAGCTTTCTAGGTCTGTGGCACTAAAAGTGTGGCTTGGATAGTAAGCACATTCTCTTGGGACTAAAGGATCGGGGGGTCCTTTTTTAAGAACATACACATCCATTTATTTTCTCACTACATAATTTTCCAAGGGGGGCTTGGTGAGGTAATCTGGAAGTCTACAGCTGCATCAAAAGGAGTACAACATTCAAAACAAGTGAAGTAGTAGTGTCACTCAATTCTGCTTTGGTCAGACCTCACTTGGAATACTGTGTCCAGTTCAGGGCACCATGGTTCAGGAAGGATATTGATAAACTGGTATGCATCCAGAGGAAGGCAACCAAGATTATCAAAGGTCTTGAAACCATGACCTGTGAGGAACAACTTAGGGAGCTGGATATGTTTAGCTTGAAGAAGAGAAGACTAAGAGGTGATATGATAGCCATCTTTAAATATCAGAAGGGATGTCATGTAGAAGACAGAGGAGGCTTGGTTTTTCCTGGTCCAGAGACCAGAATGCAAATCAGTGGATTCAAATACAAGACTCTACCTAAACACTGAGAAGCTCTTTACTGTAAGAATTGTTTGACAGTAGAATAGACTGCCTGTGCACTTGGTGATTAACCATCTGTCTCAGCAGGTACTGGACTCTACTTCTTTGGAGGTTTTTAAATACAGATGGGAAGGTCATCTCTCAAGAGTGCTTTGGTTGTGTATTTCCATGTTGCAGTTGACTGCTGAGGGTGTACATGTGTCGTATCCACTGACTATAATGGGACGCAAGTGTTTTGTGTTTTTTATTTTACAGAGAGGTTCCTGGAATGGAATCCCCACATATACAGAGGGCGCTCTGTATCTTATTTCAATCTTGTTGTAAGTCACCTTGGGGCCCATGCTGGGAGAAAGGTGGGAAAGAACCAGAAATTCCAATGTAAAAAGCCAGCAGCAGTCTTTACCAAGGTGGGCAGGGCAGCAAGGGGAAGTATTTGCAAGTGAAAACCACGTATGTAGGAGAGAGTATTCACTTATTCTGACCTGCTAGCTCTACCTATAAAAATTCTATTCCATCATCCTGAATTGATTTTTCCCACAGCTAACAGCTAAAATCAGGGGCCCTTTTACAGTACATAGTTAGAGAGCTATGATTCTACTTTAACTGCCATGATAACATCCTATGGAATCCTGCAATTGGCAGGTTAGGGAGGGATACCTAGAATCCACTCAGAGAACTCTAGTTTCCTTCTCCCTTACCAACAGGGTAAATCTTGTAATCACATTCCCACATATGCCTTTGCTTTACACCACTTAGGCCCTAACTCCTGTGCCAAGAATTTTTTCAAACCTGTCCAATATTCACGCCATAAATAAAAAGAGACTTTGTGATAAATAAAAAAGACTTTGTGAAGTATCACAGACGTGATGCTCTCTTTGTACATAGTAACATACCTAACAAGGTATGAGCAGTAAAACTATATTTTTTCCCCCACTGTAGTTGCAGTTACATAATCCTCGTCATAGTGAGAGACTGGACAGAGGAAGTGTACATTTTGAACCTATTACAAAAACAGTATTTGGGTGTAGTGACAATTTTTATAGCCCAGAAATGTATTCCATACTGCAAAATCTTTATTTTGTCCTGAAGAACTGAACAGGAGGCATGCAGCCCAAGTCTGTTAGTATTTGCATAGCCCCATCCCTTCCTTGCTTACAGCTCCACCTGTGTTCCATTTCACAGATGCAAAAGAGTTCAGGAAGTGGACATAATGGAATGTTATGCCAAGTATCTATCTCACCAATTTGATGGAACAATAAACAAAAACAGCACACAGCATAGAATCATAGAATCATAGAATCATAGAAATGCAGAGTTGGAAGAGACCACATGGGCCATCCAGTCCAACCCCCTGCTATGCAGGAACACCCTCAAAGCACTCCCGACAGATGGCCATCTAGCCTCTGCTTAAAAACCTCCAAGGAAAGAGACTCCACTACACTCCGAGGCAGCATGTTCCACTGTCGGACAGCTCTGACCGTCAGGAAGTTCTTCCTGAGGTTCAGGTGGAATCCCCTTTCCTGCAGCTTGAATCCATTGCTCCTTATCCTGGTCTCTGGAGAAGCAGAAAACAAGCCCTCTCCTTCCACAACATGGCATCCCTTCAAATATTTAAACATGGCTATCATGTCCCCTCTTAACCTTCTCTTCTGCAGACTAAACATCCCCAGCTCTCTAAGTCTATCCTCATAGGGCATGGCTTCCAGGCCCCTCACCATTTTGGTCGCCCTCCTCTGGACTCGCTCCAGCTTGACCATGTCCTTCTTGAATTGGGGTGCCCAGAACTGGACACAGTATTCAAGATGAGGTCTAACCAAAGCAGAGTAGAGTAGTACCAGTACCTCCCTCGATCTAGACACCATACTCCTATTGATGCAGCCAAGAATTGCATTGGCTTTCTTGGCTGCCGCATCACACTGCTGACTCATGTTCAGCTTATGGTCTATGAAGACTCCTAGATCCCTTTCACAGGTACTGCTATCCAGCCACGTGTCCCCCATCCTGTATTTCTGTATTCCATTTTTTCTACCTAAGTGTAGGACCTTACACTTCTCTCTGTTGAATTTCATTTTGTTAGCCCTGGCCCAGCTCTCCAATCTATCCAGGTCATTTTGAATTTTGATCCTGTCCTCTGGCATATTAGCAACCCCTCCCAATTTGGTGTCATCTGCAAATTTGATGAGCATGCCCTCTATTCCTTCATCCAAGTCGTTGATAAAAATATTGAACAGCACTGGGCCCAGGACCGAACCCTGTGGCACCCCGCTAGTCACTTCTCTCCAGGATGAAAAGCAGCCATTCGTGATTACTCTATTTTTCAGTGGAGAGACTGAGTATACAAGCATATGATACTCACTTAGTGAGAGATCTTTAAATTCTGGAAGACCAGCAGAGGCACACAGCTGATAGAAAATGTGATAGTTTCGTTCATCTTCTGCCTGAGGAGTAAAACAGATTTGGTTTTAGAGATACAGAGTGGCATCAAGGATAATCTGGAGCATCACTTACTCTCTCTTTCAATTCTACCCCAATTACAGATTTTACCCCCTGCCAGGATGTTAGCTAAGTATGACTTTTATTTATGTTAGCTACAGTTTGAAACATGTGATTACTTTTGAAGAGAGAGGAGGTCAAAGCTGTAGTTCTGATCATCACTAATAGAAGACTAGGCACATCAAAAACCACTTTCCTTAAGGACCCAGTGTATCATAGGGGAACTGAGGGTGGGACAATGGGATTTTCCTAAAGCATGCACAAATCCATGGCTGATCTGAGATTTTAATCTCAGACTCAGCATACAAGCTTTACATCCAATGGATGACTTTAAAGCAGTCACAAAAGAATATTTCCGTCAGCCCTCCACATTTGTGGGTTTCACTTTTCCAGATTTGATTATTCATGGATTATTTGCTGTTACCTCTGCTGCTTCCCTACGCCATTTTTAATAGGGGCTATAAACCTTGTGAGACTGAGAAACTGCGAACTAGGCTTATAAGTCCCTATTAAAAATGGTATGGGGCAGCACCAGAGGTGGCAGTAAGCCCCACTAGCCCTCTACTTCTGCCTTGTCAAGGAACCCTGATGCCTCAAAGGAATCCATGGTGGGTTGAAGATAGTGATCATACCTTTTTTGTGTGTTAAAATATGGTTTGGGAGGGCCTAGAGTTACTCACGGCTTTTCCACTTTCACAGGGGTCCTGTGCCCCTAACCCTAGGAAATGTGGAGGGATGACTGTATTTTCAGCTCTACCCAGAAAACATTGGAAGCTGCCTCAAATTCAGTAAAGCCTATTCGTCGTTCCAGCTCACAACTATCCAGTCTCACAATGGCTCTCCAGAGCTTCAGGTCTTTCCTATACCTGGGGCAGATGTCATAGACAGCTTCAGATCTTTCCCACACCTTGGGGTAGATGTCATGGACTGAACTGGCGACCTTCTGCATACAAAACATAAATTCTACAACTGAACTATGGACCTTTCCTGAAACGTAGGAACCAGCTATATATCAAGTAGATCACTGGTCTAGTTAACTTAGTACTCTCCACTATCACGTGTAATGGTTCTCTGGGCTTTTACAGAAGAATCTTTCCCAGTGCCTTCTGGAGATATTTTGGTTATGGCTGTAAGAGACCAGCACTGACTTCAGGTTCAAGCGTAATCATCAGAGAGAAATCCTGGTATAATGTAAAGTTGAAGACTTTCACAGCTGGAATCCATAGGTTGCTGTGGGTTTTCTGGGCTTTGAGGTCGTGTTCTATTAGTATTTTCTCCTGACGTTTCGCCTGCATCTGTGGCTGGCATCTTCAGAGTTTCATCCGAAGATGCCAGCCATAGATGCAGGCAAAACATCAGGAGAAAATACTAACAGAATGTGGCCTCAAAGCCAAGAAAAGCCACAACAACCTATAAAAATCCTGGTAGTTCACAAATTACTTAGATCTGTTCAACTGTAGGTTTTTGATAACACCTGATATAAAGCCTATTCAGTTTCTGCCAATATGTTTTCAGCTCAAAGGTATATGAAACAGATTGTTTTACTTGGTAGCATCACCATTTTAAATCTAAATTATGTGACTGGGAACAGACTCACAACTGCTGTCTGATAACCCTTCTTTAAATTCTGAAACTTAAAGGACCATCCTACCTCATAATAAATATACAAAATTCCTTGTCGGAAGATACTGCCACATTAAAACCTTCCAGAATGGAAAACACTAGCATCATGCCAAGGAGAAAACTTCCATATATTTAAATTGGCTCTGAAATAAATTATCTGGCAGGGAGGTATATTCCAGCTTAAAAACCCCCTACAAAGGCACAATTTAAAAACCACACCAGCTAAGCATGGTTTGCTGTTTTGCATATGAATCTTGTGCTTGTGTTCCTGCATCAGATGGAACATTATTTAAATATTCTTTTCCTAATTTAATCTGGATTTCAGTTTCCTTTTTCTGCTCAACCTGGTTAATTGTTTGTTTGGACAAAATGTGAAACTGCCTTCCGAAGAAAGAAGGTTATAAATCTCTGCCTCTCACACTAAAGAGGGAAAGTACAAGCCTAAGACTTGTGCTAGCAGGTTCTCCTAACAACAAACTAGGCTTATGAAATCTGAAACAGGCGCAATGTCTGAAACATTCACTTGCATTCATGGGATACAATATTCAAGGTGCAAGCACATATGCACTGTCACATATTTGGAAAGTGGGGTGGGACCAGAGTGAAAATGGGATATAGAAAATGACAACCATATTATTAGCACTGGTCATAAACTTTCAAAGGCTAGTCACCAAATGCATTATGGCAATAAGTAAGGTGGTTAACTAATAATTAAGTACATATATATGCATTAAAACATCAGACACTTATCATTAGGGAACTACCTTACTTACTGTTAGGATGTTTACCCAATGAATACAATTTATCTATTTTGCAAAGAGAAGTAAAAATTCAGTTTAAAAAGATCAACTTGTCTTTTTCAGAGGGTCCCACGTTACAACCAAATTTTGTCACTCACTACAACTGGAGGGGCCCCCAACCCTCAGACTGAAAATCTGAATAAAGGGCTGTAAATCCTGTAGAAGTGGGGTCAAAACAAGGTTACTTACTGATTTAGGTCAGAGCCCAGTGTCAAGTGTAATGTGTAGTTTGGCCTCTGATGCATAGGGGAAAAAATTATCCAGAATGATAGATAAACTAACCTGAAACACAACTCTCGATTTCTCAAGCAGATATGTCCTCATGTTAGCACCAATGATACGGTATCTTTTATCAAAGCCGATCTGAATGTATTTCCCAAAGCGACTGCTGTTGTCATTTCGGGTTGTTTTTGCATTCCCGATTGCCTTTATGAAATGGAATAAAGTATTAGAAACCAAGGTCCTTTTTGCAAGGATGTGCATTAAATACACTTTACAAACTTAGAGTGACCTATAAATAAATGAAGCAACATTATATTAAAAGACAAAAAAATAGAGAAGAAAAAGTCAAGACATAAATTGCAAGCATCTTGCATGGTAAGCTGGACATTCTTTTAATACAGGTTGAACATCCCTTATCCAAAATGCTTGGGACCAGGAGTGTTTTGGATTTTGGATTTTTTTCAGATTTTGGAATGCCTGTATTTGCATATACGTACATAATGACATATCTTGGAGATGGGATCCAAATCTAAAACAAAAATTCATTTATGTTATATACACACATAGTCTGAAAGTAATTTTTATACAATATTTTTAATTTTGTGCATGAAACAAAGTCTGTGTACAGTGAACCATCAGAAAGCGAAAGTCTCACTATCTCAGTCACCCATGCTGACAATTTCGGATTATGGAGTATTTCAGATTTCTGGACAAGGGATGCTCAACCTGTATGATTATAGATACACTCCTTTACCTCCAGAGGTACTTCTAGCTGCAAAATAGGAACAGCAATGATCTATTCTATGTTACTGATCTTGGGAAAACATGCTTTACAAACTTTAAGGCATAGATCTAATTGTTAGTACCAAATAGAACAGACCTATTGAATCAGTTAGGTTTACCTAAGTTCTGCTTTCCCACTTAGCAATTGATTCAAAGTGTCTATGCTAATTGGGACTAGCAACTGGATTTAGAGCAATAGGTTCTATATTGGAATAAATTATGCTAGCTGATCTCTGTATGGTTACGACTGTAGTTTGCTGTAATATAAAATCTGGTTATGGTCTCCAACTTGAGAAAAGAATATTGATAAGCAGGGATATTTAGTGAGCTTATTGTTAGTACAATCTTTTTCAAGGCTTCTGGATAGCTACAAAACATCTGGAATAAGGCATTTGTTTCTTAATGTCTTTCCTTCTTTTAGCTATACTCCTAGCTAAGAATGTTTCTTTTCACACAAACAGAGACTGTAATAGTCTGTGGTCTTCTTGTGACATTGAGAGACTTGAGTTTTTGTGCTTTGAAAACTAACAGTATTTTGGATTGCTGGCTGCCTTCTCTAGAGATCTTATGTGGGGCAATGAATTTGGCTATCTGTTGCAGTATTTAAGGTGTATCTCCACCTGTACTTAACTGTACCTTTGTAAACAAACTCAAAATACTGCAAAATGTCAATAAGCCTCTAGAGACTTTCAGACAAAAATAAAAGCTGGGTAACCATTATATCCCTGGAACATCTCATCGCTTGGAGAAGTGAAATAAACATTAACAGTATGTCCCCAAGACAGTTTATTGATTTTTTACAAAAAAACAATAACCCTAAAACAAAAAAAAACACCCTTTATCAGTTCTTTAATATTAAACACAGCACCGTAGCAACTGGGAAAACACTAGTACTCCTGCATCAGCTTCTTGATATTTTACAATTTGGGATGCAGTGACAATGCAAAAAGCAAATGAAGTCAAACTCAACTTTCCAAAGAACTAGAAAAACCAGGTCTCTTATGTGCAAAGTGTTAGTCATTTTATGGCTAATGTAAGCTGAGTGCAAACCCTTAACAAACGTTCATTTTAGACATTCATTTATAAATGTACTGAGCTTACCATAAAATGAACAGATCCAATGAAAAAGATTTGTTTTCCCCTTTTGTGTCACCTGATATTCCTTAAAAAAATTTTTTTTGAGAGCGGTATTTGTGAGTAGTAGAATATATTATTCTTATTAACATTTATATGCTACCTTTCTTCTAAAGATTCCAGGATGACAGAAGATGGAGTATCTCCCTACCCATCTCCCTTGCTCTCAAAACAGGATTAGGCAGAAAAGTAATGTGACTGCACAAACTTGGCCTTGATGGCTGACCCAGGATTTGAACTAAGGCCTCCTCAGTCCAAAGGTTGAACTTGCAATGTTGTAAGAAAAATGTGGGCTGCAGGACAAGAAGAGAGACAAGACTTTATGCCATCTGACAGCAAGAGAACTCAGACTGCATAGGCAGAGGAGTCTGTTGTGTTTACAAATTGGGCAAAAAGCCTCGAGCATCTCCAAGCGAAAGAGATGCTAATTCTTTTTTCCTTTCCTTTCCATGTAAGGAAAGGAGAATGTATAACTGAAGCGACGAACAGAATAGAGACAGAACAGCTACCTCAGCTCACCTTCATGCATAAAACATGGAAACTTCATTTCATTTCAGAGGCAAACCACTTGCATCTTGAGGACAGGGATAGCTAACACCCTGTCCAGAGGATGTCCATTTACCTCTAGGTCCTCACAAATCAATCTACCCAAAGCACCTTAATCAAAGAGCAGGCACACATCAAGAGAACACTTACAGTTGACCCTCCACATTTGTTAGGGTTAGGGAGTGCAGGATCCCTGCAGAAGTGGAAAAACCACAAATACCAAAATGTGTGTGTCTGTGTGTGTGTGTCTTGTGGGAAGAGAACCATGCCACAATGGGGAGAGCAGGCACTCAGGGTCCAAACCAGGTCAGGGAAAGAAGAGGGAAAGGGGATGGTTGGTCCTATAGTTCCTCTCTCTCACCCACCTCCTTCCTCGGGTGTGTGTGGGGGCATAAGAAGAGAGTTTGTAGTAGGGGCTGGCCAGACAGTAGCTGGTGGAAGAGGAAGAGGAAGAGGACCAGAGATGGGTTTTTAAAGGGCTGTGGAGCCTGAACAGAACTGCCTGGAGGGAAGGTTCCCCCAAACCTTAAGTGCTTGAGGTGAGGGGACAGGGGTTAGAGAAACCCACAAATAAATATCTGAAAGTGTAGAGGGCTAACTGTATTTAATAAAAGTATACCCTACCATTTCACCATTTCTGCCAGCCTTAGCAATATGACTGATAGTTATAGAAGACCGTGAATTCCATGCAAGTGAGTGAACTGGTTGGGAAAGGAAAGACTGTCCTCTTTCCACCAGTCTATTTGGCTTCCATGCTAGTCTAGAAGAAAAGAAGCAAAGTTTTCCCTTCATACCCAGTCGGGCAATACAGCGGGCTAACTGAAGGGACCCATGTCCCACTCCTTCTTCAAGGCTTGGAGAAATAACCTTTTTGGACCAGAATGTACAAGTTCCCTCTTTTAGCATATCCAATAGTAGAATCCCCATGCTGGCAAGGTGTTGTGGGAGATATAGACCAAAAAGTTTATGGGTTTCTGTCCCTCCTCAACCAATCTACTGGGAAAAAGACATTCTGGTCTGAGCTACCATGGCTCTTCTGAGCTTCTACTTCCTGCAAATCTTAGCCTTAAATTAAGTTTCTAGCCTTGATGAGTGACCAGTTCTGCCACATTCAAACAATCATTCACATTCTGACACATTCAAACACTCTACTTGTCACTGCTGCTGTCCCATCCCCTCAATTTCACAGAAAGCTCAACTCTATAAAGCTAAAATGTTGATCAATCAAAATGTTGATCAATCATAGGATGGGCCAAGGAAACCCTTGAGTGCTTTAAGGAAAGGTTTATAGCTTCTACTCCTAAGTTAAGCTAAACAGAAAAATCTATGAGGAAGAAAATGATAATGGTGTGAAATTTATGAAAGTAATCTCTCTTTTTCTCCCTCATTGTAGTTTGTGAAATATGAACAAGCTTCTTAATAAACATCTAAATGCATATAGCAGCCTTGAAGGAGTGGTGATAAAACAGTCCAAATGACATACACATAGACATATATAAAGAGGAACAAGGTTGTGAAGTTTTCAAGCTGCGAGGATATCAGGCAAACTCCAACAGATGTAGCTCCCTTTTTTGTGACCCGCTCCTAACAACGGATATTCAGAGACAAGCTGCCTCTGGCCCAAGAGAAGCATTTAGCCATCATGATGCCATGATGATGATGATGATGATGATGACGACGACGACGAAAGCCATCACTTACTTACTTACTTTCTTTCTTTCTTTCTTTCTTTCTTTCTTTCTTTCTTTCTTTCTTTCTTTCTCTTTCTGTCGCTCTCTGATTTATGTACCATCTATATTCCTGAAACTCCTATAACAGTGTGACAAAGTAGGCAGGGGAAAATATACACTTTCTGCTGTCTTTCTTGCCTTTAAATCATTTCTGACTTATGGAGAACCTAAAGCAGTGGTTCTCAACCTGTGGGTCCCCAGATGTTTGTGGACTTCAGCTCCCAGAAGCCCTGAGCATTGACCATAGTGGCTGGGGCTTCTGGGAGCTGAAGTCCACGAACATCTGGGGACCCACAGGTTGAGAACCACTGCCCTAAAGCAAATTTATCACAGAGTTTTCTTGGTAGAATTTGTTCAGAGGGGAGTTGCCTTGTCTTTGCCTTCCTCTGAGAGTGAGAGAGTGTGACTTGCCCAAGGTCACATAACAGGTTTCCATGCCTAAGTAGGGATTCAAACCTTGGTCTCTCAATATTTTAGTCCTGCATTCAAGTTGCTACACCACGCTGGCTTCGCTGGCTTCAATACTCAGGTAAAGACTTTTTTGTAGGTAGGCCTTTTGTTTTAAACTTGTTGCAGTGGACAGAGATTTTAACAAGGTGTGTTGTGTCTGTATCTTTTAAAATTACGTTTCCAATGTGGCTTTTTAAGATGGAATTACTGCTTGTTTTTAACTTTTGTATTAATAGTGGTTTTTTTTAAAAGCTATACTTTGTTTGAACATGTACGCTGCCTTGAATCCTGAGCTGGAAGAGAAGTGTGATATAAATTAAATAAATGAATCCAACAGGCAAATGACAGTGGGAGTAATCTGGTCAAGAGAGCTGGTACCAAGAAGAGAGTGCTGAAAGAACCTGAAAAATATGCAGAAATTTGCACAAAGAGTATCAGACACTCTTCAGCTTTCACAAACATGTAGGCATTTGTGGCACAGCTCTGATCGAGGCCGTAGTTGATGTCCTAATGTAAACACACAGCATTTTGTGCATGTTCTCCTGATCAGTACCCCCTAAACTCCTTATGTGGTTTAGTTCAACAAAAGAGTCACCACCTCACATTTGAATTATGGTCTCTGAGCTTGCTAATTTCTTCCTCTCATAAATGCTCTCCTAAATTAAAAAACCTGTCATTAGAACACAGTCCCTCAGGGATCAGAGTTTTATACTAACCATCCCATAGAATTTCAATTACTGGCGCTTGGATGTGATCGGCTGTGTTAACAAAACAGCGGAAGACAGAAGTTAGCATGAGGTTGCTACAAAGCCAAGCTGATCTTCGGCAAACACCATCAAACGACACAGGAGACTGGCAGGAAGCAAACAACAGCCACAAATGAGAAAGGGGAAAAGGCCAAGGGGCAGATTAACAGCTCCATTAAGATCTTCCTTGAAGTCTCAGTACTGTAACAAGCAAGTAGAATCCCACAGTATAATCAATGTATGCATAGTTTACTTGCATTATGAGACAACAATTTAAAAAAATAAGAAATCTAATTGGAATTTGCTCCCTCCCCTTTAACTGATTACATTTCTGAAAGTATCTTATGTAGAAACTTGGAAAACAGAAGCACATTTGTATTCAACGCTGGCAAGGGCTTCTTTTCAAATCACTTTATTCAGTACTGGGTTCCACATATCCAGAAAGCTATTATTAGCATTGCTTACAAAATTGTCCTTGTTAAAACAGATGGGCCATGCAAGAAAGGAGTGTATATTGCAAGAAACGTGAAGGAGGAAATATTCACAATGAGTCTCTTAGTTAACTACATACACTAAGACACAACTGCCTTTGCACGGCATCCCTGCTGGGAAGACTAGGTCACTCTGAGGTCAAAAGCAAAGCTGAGGAGGCGCAAAAGTTCTACCTGCCACATAGGCTGTGCTGATGTGAAAGCAACTCAGAACTGAGGTAGGTCTAGTCAAGATGAGCCAGGATGAGGTGCAAGAGCTGGAACTACAAGCCACTGGAGCTAAGGCAAGGTCAACAGGAGATGGAAGTAAGTACGCCTGAGAGAGAGACCTGCTGGGAACAAATGTACCAGCTGAGGTCAGTCAAGCAGACTGGGAGGTTCACCTTAATACATCTAGACCTTCCTCCTCCTGATCATCAGCTGGGCTACTAGATGTACTTTGCATCTCCCCCTCTTTAGTGATCTTCAGTACGTTATCAGTAGACCTTTCTTTCCTGAAGTGGATCTCTGAGCTTGAAGCTTCCTTGGAGCCAGACAAGCATTCCTCCACTGATCCCACTGGGCTCAACTTCCTCTTAGCTTCTAGTGTCAGGGGATGACGAGGGAAGAGTCTGGATTCACAGCAAGGTGCAGAGGTTCTTCTGCACACCTCCGGGCCCTGTCATACTCTGTAATTATAGTGTTATGATTCTACTTAACCTGCAATGGAAACATCCTGTGGAACCTGGGCTTTGTAGTTTGGTGAGGCAGCAGTTCTCTCTGGCTGAGAATTCTAAATGTCTCTCCTTGAACTGCAAATCTCAGGTTCCACAGGCTGTTACTATAACAGCTACAGTGGGAATCATAGTGCTATAACTATATAGTGTGAAAAGATCAAGTCTGAATGACTAAGGCCATTTTATTATTCCACTTTCAACATCCTGTGGAATTCTGGGGTTTGCAGTTTACAAAGAGCTCTCTGGCTTTGAATTCCAAATGTCCCTTCCTAAACTGCAAACTCCAGGATTTCATAGGATGTTGAAGTGGAATAATAGCATTATAACAGTGTACTGCAGAAATGACCTAAGTGAGCCAGGCTGTTGGATGAGTTCTTAGTTCTGTGAGGTCCCAAGTCTCTTCTTCAGCTGAAATTCCACTGGGGCCCAGATCAGACTGGCTTTGATGTGGGATGACGCAGAGTGAGATTCAGACTTGCCCCCCACACTACCATAACCTCCAACATTTCATGGATGAAAACTGGGACACACACGGCCAAGCAAAATTAGTGTGGCCAAAGTGGAAAAAGTTGTTAATGAGCAAGAACACACAAGGTAGGAGAGGCTGCAGAACGTTGCTCTTGCCTGAGTCTACTGAGAAAGGCAAGATTTTGAACTCTCCTCTTTCCCCCTCACTGAATTAATGTAGTACAAACTACTTTTGCATTTTTAACTCAGTTTGCACCAACTGAAGAAAACTGTGGACAAAGGGGGAAACTGGGAAGAAATAAACTGGCACACTTTAAAAATCTATTTTTTTTAAAAAAAAAAGCTTAATAACTGTGTTTTGCTGTGTTGACCTCAAAGCATAGATAGTTCACAAAGCTTTTAAAAAGCGATTAATTACTCTTTACTTTTTAGAGTGACAATGGCAATACTTCTACTAATTATTTGAAGACTGACTTATTATATTTCTCTTTACAAACAAACTGATTAATTATTTTCAATTGATTTTTTAAAAAAATTATACTAAACACACAAATATTTCCTAAAATTCCTACTCCTTTGCCAAAGAGTAATGTGTTACAAGTAATGTTATGCTCAGAATGCATTAATTCCAAGCTCTGAGGTTGCATGTACATACTACTGTGTACATTTAGCACTGATAGCTAAATGGAACAGTGCACTTCTGCATAGAGGCATACCTCAGTTAACAAAGCCTCCAACAAAGAAGATCCTTCTTACGAAGTCCAGATAGTCCTCCTATTCCTCCTTGTCCTCTATCTAGCTAGAGGATTTTTAGCAAGATTAGCATTGGAAGGATGGTGAAGAAAGGCTGGAGACAGACTTCAGTGTCAGGCTGAAGGAGAGTGACTGCAGTCAATTTCAATGAATTTTAGTAAAGTAAATTTCTATAAACCTGAGGAAGAATTCTACTCTAGCTGAGCCTAGCTGTGTGTGGCAGCCTAGAAAAGATAAAGTAAACAGTGGCTGCCTCCAGAATCCCTTATTGGGTGGCGATGATCACTTGAAAGCTTGTTCCAAAATGCATCCAGGGATGACTTCTTCTTTCACTAGCGTTTGCCTTTGTTATGACTTCCATTTTGGTGGCCTAACTTAAAGATCTATATTTTTATCAGACACTGGGGAAGCTGTTGGTAGCTGTTGGGCCTCCAAATTTCAAAGGGGAGCTTGTCAAGTGGCAAAGGTCCTTGCAATGAATGCCCAAAGAGGGAAAGAAAGTGGCACTGCAAAGTTTCTCTCATAGAGCCATCAGCTGCTGAAAAATGCCCAGAACTTAGAAGTAACCAGCTCTAAATACACTGGTCATCTTACTCAGCTCCCTTTTGAAATACCTAAGGTACCAGCCTTACCCTCCAAATGCAATTTGCTAAGGAATAACTTTACTCATATTGCACGGCAACAGTAACTTTTGAAGTTACTCTTAACAGTTACAGTGAGGTAGCCTCACTAAATGGCACAGGAGGAATATCCCATTCAGGTGCTGGCTTGTGCTGCTACTTTGCGCTCTTTAATAAACAATGACAAAGAGGAGGCTGGTGTGTTCATGTCACAAACCACTCCCTTCTAGCACTCTGACATGATTTTGAAGGTAAATGAAAAGGTAATTATTTTAGTCACTTGTGAGAAACAAGAAAGTAAGGAATTACTTTTAAAAATCACCCCATAGTGGTAATTCATTACTTTTTTTGGGGGGGGGGGGGCTTGTAATATAACTGTAATTTTCCAAGCCTGGAAAATGCCAATAACTCCAAAGCCAGGCATCGGCTTAAATGACTCAAGACTGCTCCACATTGGCTTCAGGCCACAGCTTTTAACAGCTAAACTGCAGCCTCTCTTTTTAATGGCTGGGGGTGGCGGGGTGGGTGGGCAGGGCATACTAACCAAGCTGACACAGAGAGAGAGCTTGTCAGAGGCACGACAACTAATTCTCTTATCATCACGAATCTGAGATTAAAGTTGGCAGGAAAAGGATAGATTTATGGGGCAAGGAAAAACACAAGCTTTGCAGAAGAGCGTACTCAGAGCGGATAACAAAGAAATCTCTCTCTGTGTGCTGCAAGAAAGAAAGAAAAAATTGGACCCCTACGTTAAATGCAGCTCTGTGTCCACTTCCACCCATACAGCAGGGGCAAGGAACCGTTGGGGCTTGGGACAAGGTTACCATATGACCTGGCTCTCCAGGGTTTACCCAGATACTAGGCATGCAACCAAGTGCCTGTCTGGACTCTCATTTGGATCAGATTCCAAGCGTTCACTTTTTAAAAAAATGCAGATCTCTAGCCATTGTGTCAATTGGGATGTGGGGTAAAATGTAAAGACACTCTGTTTAATTGCTGTGCAAGAAACAAGTCTGCCCTTGTTTTCAGGTACAAGGGAAGGGGGAGTAAGCTGGCCGTGGAGGAACCCCTCGTGATCATGCAAGGAGAGGCATGGGAGAGAGTAGGAGGTAACAAAGAGCGAGCAGCACAGGTGGCTAAGTATAAAAAGCAATGGTGCAATGTGAAGCAAGAGAGGGAGTAGAAGGGCACAGAAAGTGAGCCGGGTAAAAGGTGAAATCTAAGAAGCAAGGGGAGGCCCTGTAAGGCAGGTTTAGTGAGAGGCGGTGGTGGCGCAAGGTCACAGGACAATTTTACCATGTTCTCCTGCCAGCCTGTTTTAGGTCCAGGGAAAGGCCATTCTTGTGACCTGGATCAAGAGGCCATTTTCCAGGTCACTTTCTGTGGGGCAGGGGGAGGCCAGCGCCACAGTCTAACACAGACTAAAGGGAAATGTCAGTATGACCATTTCCACACCAGACTGTTATAGTGCTATTATTCCACTTTCAACATCCTGTAGTATCCTGGGGTTTGAGTTTAGGGAGAGGCCTTTGAGGCCTGAATCTTTGAGCCCCCTCCCTAAACTGCAAACAGTCTAGTGCGGAAATGGCCATACTGATATTTCCCCCACAGCCTCTAAGAGATGAGTAAATATCTCAAAATATGGCAGACTCCACACAGAGAGTAAACAAACCAACCAAACAAACAAAAACAAACAAACAAACCCACACTGCTGCAGCAGCTTTATTAGAACAATCCAAAGAGGCATTATGGAACAAAGACTTGTTTGAATTCTTTTTCAGGATGCTGGTCGAGGTCTGGGGGCCACAACAAGTGCCTTGGCACCCACAAGCCACACTCTTCTTGCCCTAACAACACACACAGAGTGCGGTTGCAGGAGGAAGATAATCAGGCGTGCCCAACATGATCTTGGAAGCTAAGCAGCATCAGCCCTGGTTAGTATTTGGATGGGAGAAAGCCAAGGAAACCAGGTGCTATAGGCTACATTTCAGGGGAAAGAACTGGTAAAATCACCTCCAAGTGCTTAAAAAAACTCTATGGAATTCATGGGGTTGCCATAAGTCGACAAACAACTTGAAGGCACATACAACACACAGGGAAGCTAAAACAGAATGAGCCATAGAGTTGTTTGTGCCACCAACACATGGTCTTGTTGTGTAGATTCTCACCCACAACCCAGCTGACCTCTCTTCGCAATTCACTCTTCTCTCAATTCCATTTGAACCTCCTATTGCAATATGGCAGGTAATCAGCCTCAGGCTGGGACTGTACTAACTGTACATAGCTACTAAAAAAGAAAGCAAACCATCCTCCCTGCTCCCCCTCCACTGCCACTGTAGATCGAACGAGAACATTCACCAGCTGACTGTCTCCCTGTTACTGGTGAAACCTTTTACAGAAGGGCTGGAGAACGTTCTCAGGAGTGCAGGCAACAAAAGCCCAGGAGGCAAGGGCTTGCTAAAATAAATCTGATGACATGCGAAAACTAAAACAAAGGAGGACAAAATAGCATCTTTGGAAAGGAGTATTGATTTTATTTGGGAACAGTGCTAATGTAGGCTTGACTTCCTCAGCTTGTTATTGACGTAGGGACCTGAATACTTCAGGAAAATAAAATGAAATAGTGCTGAGACAAAGTCAGATTTGCTAGAGCCCATTAGCTTGAAGTTACAAAGCAAAAAGAGCACAAGGGGAGTTCCAATTTGCATTCAGGCTTCAAAAGTCCTTATAAACAGATTGTCTTGAACTAAGCGAACTCAGTAATGGTAAACACAGACTCTGAGCATTAACAATGGTCTTCTTAAGTTACAGGTTACCTTCAGAAGAAAATGGACAGATACAGGTCAGATCTCAAATGATCTACCTTTGTTTCTAACAAAGGAGAAGGAAGTTTACCACCTTCTCTTACTTTGTGCCCCAAATCCTTCATGGCCAGCAAGTGGTTTGGCCTATAACTTCATCAAACTTCCTTCCACCTTCATGTAAAAGTCAGCTTTAACATCTCAAGAAAGATGCTTCTCTGTGGCCTTCCATCATCACATTTTTTCCTTAAAAATGGCTTTTAACATCCATGCCTGTTAATATGAGTTTCAGAAGCTTGTGCAATGGATCCTGAGCCGGGAGAAAGGCAGGATATAAATAATATAAAATAATATGTGAAGAATTTTGCCTCTTTGGGTTGTTCTAAGAAAGGTACTGCAGCAATGTGGGTTTGTTGGTTTGTTGGTTTGGTCTCTGTGTGGAGTCTGCTACATTTTGAGATATTCACTCAGTACCACACCACAAATATAAAAGTTGAATTCTAAATCTAATGTTCTTCTCCACTAAAATATCACCTAAGGCCACTCAATAGCTATACTGGGACAATTGCTGATGGAAAGAAGAAGTCCTCTGCTCTTCAGTTCTCTGGCTTTGGAAAATTGCAATGCGTTGCACACTCATTTTAAAATCTAAGTTTTTCAGCCATAAGGATTAGAAACTTAGTCATTCTTAAAGGAAAGCAGAGATCCTTTAGAGAACAGTCTCAAGCCACCCAGTGAGTTTCATAGTTCAGTGGGGACTCGAACCTGGATGTCCCAAGTCTCAGTCCAACATTCTAAAAACCACACACAGATTGATCGGAGCAGTGAAGCAAAATTTCTTAACATTTCATCATTAAAGGAATTTCCAGTCCACTCATTCTGTCACCACATATATTCCCGAGGTTTGTTCCCAAGTGTCCTGTGCAACTTTCACTGAGGAAGGACTTTTAGACCCAAGGTATATAATTATGTAATTCTGGCAGCTCTCCCAGGCTGATACGGACCTTGCCTGCATTGTTGACGGATCCTACAATAAATCCAGTCATTAATCAATATATTCTTTTAATTTACTAGGGAGCTGAATGCGAAGGGACACTAAAGACAGGGTTCCAGATGCAGGGGAAAGCAATAAAGCAATGACCCTGGCACTCAGAAGGGCAACAGCTTGATTGCAGCTCTCAAACAAACTCCTACGACAGGCCAAATTTTATTACTCAAAAAGCTATAAACCTACTGCCATGGAATCAGGAAAGATGCCAGCATGGTACACTGGACAATGATTCTGAAGATCTCAGCCACGGAAGCTCAGTGGGTGACCTTGGGCAAGTCACAATCTCTTACTCTCACAGGAAGGCAAGGGCTAATCCTTTCTGAACAAACCCTGCCAAGAATCCTGACCTAAACTGATCAGGTGGAAGGATCATTCTGACAGGGAAAAGCTTCCTGTTAGGATTGCAGGGCTGGTGATGAAGGTGGGCTGACCCACTCTAGTGGTGTGGAAGGTCAGAAGTAAGCACGCCACTAGCACGGGTGCGTCCCGGGTGAGATCCCACCTCCTGGACTGTCGACAGAGCATCTTGTGCTGTAATAATTCTAGAGAAGGGAGATTCCCAATAGCTGTTGGCTACATTGGAGTGGATAACTAAGTAAGAACCTTGGAAGTAAAGACGTATCATTAAATACTAAAGTCAAAATCACCTATATCCTAGTGGTGCAAAAGAGTCCTGGTAGTGCAGTGGTTAAATGCCGGTACTGCAGCCACAATATTGTGAGTTTAATCCTGCAGGGCTCCAGGTTGACTCAGCCTTCCATCCTTCCGCAGGTCAGTAAAATGAGTACCCAGCTTGTCGGAGGCAATTAGCTAACACATTGTAAACCGCTTAGAGAGTGCTTGGCACTATAAAACGATATACAAATGTAAATACTATTGCTATAGCATTTCCAATTTCTGAGTATGGTTGTAAAAGCTAAACAGTGAAGAAAACTGATCAAAAGAAAATCAAGAAGAAGAGTTCTACGGGTAGCTTGAACTAGTAAAAAGACAAATGAAAGAGTAAATCAAGCTTGAACTCTCACTAAAAGTGAAGATGACTAAACTGAAACTCATAGACCAGGTGTAGCACAACTCCCTGGAAAAGACAATAATACTTGGTAATGGGAGGAAGAGGAAAAGAGGGAGACCATACTACAGGTTGATGGACTCAATCAAGGAGGCCACAACCCTGAACCTGCAGGACATGAACAGGGCAGCTGATGACTGGAGCTCTTATAAGTCTCTCACTGATAGGGTCACCACAAGTTGAAGTCAATTTTATGGGAAATAATCATATAACACATAAAATAAATAACACACACTGGCTGGGCAGACATCCATTAATTTTCCATAGCCTCTTATTGCTCCAGAGGAGCTAAAGCAGGGACAGGCACCAATTCTTAATGCTGAGGGTGATATTCCTTTTGAGATAACCTGTTGGCTACACGTAAGCAGACAGGGGTGATGAAGGCAGTAGTGACCAGGGCCAAAGCCCACAGCAGATGCAGCAATTTCTTTTTCTGTCTTCTTGACAGTCAGCCACTCTTCTCCTTCCCTATCCAGTGGGTTAGTAGAGGAGAAACAGATTATTCTTGCCAGAATTTACTGGTTTGCAAAAACATTTTTGCAACTGGCCAAGGTCCATTTAAGCCCAATTCCAATTGTTCCTACTAACCAGAATTGATGTTATCATTGTAACTTTCAAGTCGACTCCAACTTATAGTATCCCTCTCACTTTTTTGTTGGCAAGATTTATTCAGACGGGGTTTTCCATTCTTTTCCTTGAAGGCTGAGAGGGCGTACTTTGCCCAAAGTCACCCAGTGGGTTTCCATAACTGAGTGGGAATTCCAACCCTGATCTCCCAGAGCCCTAGTCCAACATTCAAAATATTGCAGCAGACTGGCTCTCTCACTAATTGGAGCACAGACCAACTGAATGAACTGAACCTTTGTGTGTGCTGACCTACCACATTCCCATTAATTTAATGGGTCTACTCTAGCTGGGATTCACAACTGGATTTAGGGTGGTGGATTGAGTTGAGATAGATACTGGAGAAACTGAATAAATTTTTTATTCCTGAGAGTTTTGATCCAAAAGAATTACTTCTCCAAGTTCTGGTTCAAGAATGCAAGCTACCCATCATGGATTGAAAGTAACAAGTTATCTTCAAGGAGTATGCAATTAAATTTTCAGTTAAATGTAAAATTTGCAATTAATTTCAGGAGGATATCTGAGGGATGTTGAAGCCAAAAAGATGTTGCCTACGACTGATAAAATCTTAGGAGAATGCTTCGTAGCTCAAATTTTCAACAAACTTTGCAGCTCTTATTGGATTTATCTACATATACTCAATCTAAACACAAAATGCAGTTGTTCTGCCCTCTACAACTGGAACTCAAGAATATCAGAATTCCCACACATACATCCATCACACAGAATTTTATTTCTTTTAATTCACATTGCTTGCCCACTTTGAATCATCCCAAGGATTTGACATCTGACCCTGCTTACCATCTGCCCCAAAGCATCTTATATATCACTGCTGGGACACAGAACGATAAGCATGAGAAACCCAAGAAAATGTTCAGGAATGGCCAAAATACACAGCTTAAGTGCAGTAACTAAAAATATCTCATCTCTCTTTACTGCCCAAGCTACAAAATGCACATAACAAGACCATCTTATGCAACAAAATTTTAGGCTTTTCAGTCCAGGGGTTGGGGAGAACAACTTAGAGGAGACATGATCGATGGTTATAAAAATATAGTGTGGAGAAAGCAGACACAGAGAAGCTTTTCTGTTTCTTGTAAAATGCTAGAAATCAAGGTCATCCAGTGAAATTGGCAGTTTATTCAGGAAAGGCAAAAGAAAATGTTTTTTCTTGCAATGCATAATTAATGTATGGAACTCACTGTCACCAGGTGGGAGAACCATTATCCCAAATGGCTTTAGATGGCCAAATCCATAAAGAACAAGTCTACTAATGACTATGAGGGTTACGTAAAGCCTCAGTGTGCAGATCCAGTATGCTGGTGCATATAAATTGCTAGGAAACAGGAGACAACTATCACCTGTGAGCCCTGCTTGGGAGGTTCCCAGAGACATCTGGTCGCTTGGAAGCCACTACTAAAAGCCTAGTGGTGAAAGGGTTCTTAATAGCATGCTATATTGTTCTTACTCACTTTTTAACAGGTTACATCTTTAAATTGTTTTTAATTCTACTGACAGCTTAATTATGTTGTAATTTTTGTATGTCGTTATTGATGTAAGCTTTAATCCATATTTGTTTTAATTTGAGTCCTAAGGGTGAGAACAAGATGGGATTTAAATAAATATAGTCATCATTTGACTAGAATGTATGGAAAGCAAATCCAAGGCTAAATGAACTTCTTGTGCAGGAGAACACAGTAGCTATGGAAGGACACCTCTTTACTGGACTGTGTTAACATCCAAAACACTACCCCTGTATGCTGAAATTATCAGTAGAGTCTGTTTCCATTCTGCTCACACTTAAGAACTTTAGAAACAGACTGGTAAATCAACCCAAAGGAAAAGAGGACACCTCTTTATTGAAATGTGTTAACATCCCTCCCCCAAGAAACAGCCCTTGATCCTGAACTCAATAGGGTCAAAATATCTTAAAGGCACTAGATCCTGTATGACTTTAGAAGTTAACAGGGTTAGCACCGGTTAGCACTCGGATGGGAGACCAATGAAAACCAAGTGCTGTAAGCTATATTTTAGAGGAACTGAACTGGCAAAGACACCTCTGAGTATTCCTCGCCTACAAAAGCTCTGTGGAGTCATCATAAGGTGTCAGTCACAAACAAACAAACAAACACACACACCCTAAACTCAGCAGTAGAGTCTCCTTCCAGCCTGTTCACAGGTACGAACTTTGGCAACAAACTGGTGAACCAACTCAAAGAAACAGAGGAACACAGTCAAGTCAGATTGTAATTCAGAGGTGAGAAACATGTGCTCCTCCACCTCCCACCAGCCTTAGACAGCATGGCTTATAGCAAGGGATTGTGGGGGCTGAAATCCCACAAAATATACTGTGCCACCAGGACTGTGGAGTCACAGTAGGAGAGTCGGAGCCAGAATTGGAAGCAATTTTGGGTGGAGCTGGAGTCAGTGTTGGTAGAAACATACAGACTCTCATTTTCAGAAACTTCCAACAAATACATTTTATATTCTACCTAAGTAGTCTGATAGTTCATATAAGGGGTGATGAAATGCCTGAAGCTATTGTTTTACAGAAAATGTGTTATTACTATTAAGATATATTTACCATTATAAAGGCGTTACAGTCAGAACTGGAATCTGAGTTAAGGTAGTAGAAAAATAGAGGAATCAGAGTTGAAGGTTTGGTGTCCCAACTCAACAGGTCAGCATACCACATTTTATTTCCTTTAATTAGTAGACAAATTCACATCACAACTGAAAATGATTGAGAAACCACAAAAATCCACACCACAATGCTTACCTCCATGATAGGACTGGAAGCCAAGACCTTCTCTTCAATATTGGTTTCGCTGGAAGAACCTCCAACTGATGCGAAGAAGCGCATGGCATATTTGGCAGAAACTGTTTTGCCAGCACCAGACTCCCCGCTAACAATAATAGACTGGTTCTTCTCATCCCTACAAGATAAAGAATGAGGAACATATTACAACTACAGATATGCCTCAGTTGACAAAATAGATCCATTCCTGGTCATGTCCTATTTAACAGAAAAACTGGTACCAGAAGTGGAAATAACATGGAAAGAATAGGGATAGGTTGTTGTTGTTGTTCTTGTTGTTGTGTGCCTTCAAGTACTTTCTGACTTATGGTGACCCTAACACAAACCTATCAGAGAGTTTTCTGGGGCTGAGAGTATGTGGCGTGCCCAAAGTCACCCAGTGGTCTCCAGGGTTGTAGTTTAACACTCAAACAACTACACAATGTGACAGGTTCCTACACCACAAAAAAAGAGAGCAGCTCAACATGTTTCAGCAAACTTTTCATTCAACTAAGTGAAATGAAACAACATGCTCAGGGAAGCCTTCCCCAAGTAAACAAAAGGATTTTGAACTTCTGGAGAGCAGAGACTACTTGGAGCTTTCTTCCAAAACACATCCATGGATTACTTATTCTCCCACCAGCATCTGCTTTTCTTACGATTTCCATTTAGTTACCAGACTTAGAGATCTATGTTTCTTCACCATGCTGAGGTGTGCATGTGTTTATGTGCCTTTAAGTTGCCTGTTGATTTATAGTAATCTCATGAATTTCACAGGGTTTTCTTAGGCAAGGAATACTCAGAGGTGGATTTGCCAGTTCCTTCCTCTGTAATATAGCCTACAGCACCTGGCATTTGTTGGCAGTCTCTCATGCAATTACTAACCAGAGCTGAGCCTGCTTAGCTTCCAAGATCAGATGGGATCTGGTGCCTTTAGGGTATTTAAGCCAGGAAGACAGAAGGAAAGGCAAGGTTATCTGCTTTTCCCATTTCTTGCTGTTTTTATATGCCAACTAAGTGATTCTGGAGACAGATGCTGTTTTATCTTGCTTGTAGTAGGAAAGCACACAGGGCTACAGGAGGATCAGCTAGAACAGAGCTCTGTTTTTTCCCAGCTCAAGCTTTTCCACTTTGTTTACTGCAGACACGCTGCTACAACCTGGCACCAAAGGCTTTGTTTCTCCAGCCCTCCTTTACCGTCACCAATGTTGATCCTGTTTAAAAAAACCTTCAAGTAGGCAGAGGCGAAGAAGGAAAAGGAGGGCTGAGTGGGCATAAAAAGGACTTTGCAAAAAGGAACTGCTTTATTACAGGCTTTGCTAATGGTGGTATGCCTATAATTCTCAACATGCCTTGATAGTTTTTACTTTTTTTCTTAATCATTTATTTATATAACTTACATCCCACCTTTCTCCCAAGGCAGTTTACAACAAGGCTAAAAAGAGATAGAACTAAAAATGTCTTTATAAAAAAGTTAATGCATAATTATGGTATCATATTAAAACCCCAATCATTTTAAAAAGTATAAAATCATTAGAAAATACACAATATAGACCTACAACACACATGCACCATAAAAAGATCCTTCTGCACAACCAGTTTAATCATCAAAAATCTTTTTAAATAAAAAATGGTCTTTACCTCTTTGCAAAAGGGAAGGGGAAGAGGCAAGCTTACCCAACCATGGAAGGGAATTCCACAGACTGAGAGCAGCCATAAAAACTGCTCTCTCATGTGTACCCACCAAACAACCCTGTAATGCTTTCACTGATTCAGTTATCTGTATGGCTTCATATTGCCAATCAGTCATTTCATGGAATTGGGCAATGCAAAGGATATAACTGATATTTTGCATCCTCACGATCTCAGTTTCCAGTTCATTTTAAAATTCAGTTTGTTGTTTCTTTGATGGTCACTTATCTCCACTCAAATGCTTAAAACAGTTTTTAAAAACTATACTAAAAATAAAGCTCCCCATTTGCAACCATTATGCAATCCCAGTCCTATAAGAGATCACACACAGCTTGGCATCAGAAACTACAGCCAAATGTTGCACAGCCAAATAACTTTATCTGTTAACAGCTGGATGCCTGCTCCTTATTACAGGTTAGCATTGAGCCTTCCCCAAAAGGGACGGTGAGCCAATTATTCCTAATATTCTGATACAGTGATCCCAATATTTTGTTGTTGTTGTGTGCCTTCAAGTTGTTTCCGATTTATGGTGTCCCTAAGACAAACCTACCACAGTTTTTTTCTCGAGCTAAGAGTATATGATGCACCTAACATTATGCAGTGGATTTCCATGGCTGAGTGGGGAATCAAATCCTGGTCTCCACGCTCATAGTCCAACACTCAAATCATTACACCGCTCTGGCTCTCGAAACTTAGCAAGTAATAATATGAAGTCTTCATTATTTTTTCACCATAAAGCCTCACTCAGAACAGTAATTGTCCAAGAAGATCTTTTAGCACCCCAATTTCATAGTTTGAAAGTTTCTTAGTGTTCACACTTTGAACACTGAAAAGTGTTCTCAATTTCAGAACAATTTACCCTACAGATTATTTCATTTGCAAAATTTATGTAGCTCAATTAGCTTTCCAATGGCTAACCAGAATTTGTGGGGCCTATTTGATTCAATATCTACAATCCACCACATAGTCCACCACATGCAGCCATTTTAATAAACATATCACATCATTAAGATTCTCTTTTTACCTGGTAACTTAACCCTGATCCTGAATTAACAGCCCAAACAGACAGAACAGAATCATTGTATTTTTGGTTCAGCATATATATACACATCTCTTGCTTTACAGGAAACCCACGTTTCTTGAGGCTCTTCAAACAGAATTAATCCTAAAGCAGAGAATGGTGGGAAGAAATTTAGCGTCCAAGCTGAAAAGATTTGCAAAGGTTCTCACTGATGCCATATAAAATGCCTCCCAGTGATTTTACAGCACTCCTGACGGAAATCTTCACTTACTTACACTCCTCTCACTTTCCCGCAGAGAAAAAGATTAACTGAGCTACTTCCTGATGGCATCCTATTCCCTGCGTGATCCTTCACTGGGTAAAATCATCCATAGTATTAATTTATTCTTGTTTGTGTGCTGCTTTTCAAATAATATTTTGCTGGCAAGCCAAAGAAGTAGCAATAACTGGGAAATGAAATTGAGAAAAAGAAAGAACAGGCATGACAAAAGAAAAGATTAGGAAAAGTTGAGTATGTGCAAATGTTATTGCTCAATTTACAGGTATTTTACATCTCTGTGAGGTTCTCTTCTCAGACTTAGAAGCCAAGAAGATGCTGGCTCTACTTGGTTGACCCCCTCCCAGCTTTGTTCCAGATTCCTGTCAGCTTGCTTGTTCCCTCCATTGCTTGCTCGCTTTCCTGCTGTCCTCTGCGGACCCAATACAAGAGCTGCAAAGGAGTGCAATGCATTAGCCAGATATTCAAGCCCCTCCCAGCAGATCCAGCTCCTTCTGTTCCTTCTCTCCTCTTCTATCAAACGCATCAGCCCCTCACTCCCTTTCCCACCTTGCCACCATCAATCCTTAGCCATTTTAAAACCCCGTCAAGCCCACCCACTCCTCCCCTCCATTCCTCTTCCTCCCAAGTCTCTTTTACTGCCCTTTCGCTTCAGCCACCCCTTCAAGGCCAACAATTCATTCCCTCCACTTCTCTTCCTCCCAAATCTTCATTACTCTCCCTTCCCCAGACTTTAAATCCCTTCAAGACCATCCATTCCTTCGCCTTACTCCTCTTCCTCCAGGAGATCGAGAGGAAGACTGAGAAGAAGAGGAGTCAGGGAAGAGGTATATGGGCTGAGAAGAGGTTTAAAATCTGGGGAAGGCAAGGTGGGAAAGGACTTGATGGGCTGGCACTGTTGGCAGGAGAGGAGACAGAGCACGGGCAACCAGGATGAGCTCGTCAAGCAACAGTTACAAGCTCAGGAATAACCAGATCTGTGAAAGGGAAACCCGCAAATGTGAAGGGCGGACTGTATTTTTAGCTGGGACTTTTAAAAAAAATATCTTTAACATCTTAAGATGAAATCAACTGTCTTACAATATTCAAATTTAGATTTTATTCCAGACATGTCACAAGCAAGTCTCTTATCCAATTGGGGAGGCTCCCCCTCTGTCTCAGAGGAAAAGAAAAAAAGAACAGACAACGGACAGAGCAAAGTCTAGTCTTTCATTTTACCAGTTTGGCAAGAAAGGGAAAGCCAGGTCCTAGGCTAATCCTGCATGCAGAACAAACAAGGGGGTGAGGAGAGAAAGACAACTGTCAAATTTGTGCAATATCTCAAAATCAAGAAAGGTCTGCAAATGTTCTTTTTGCACAGCATAGCATGCGGAACAACCACGATGACAGTGGGGGAAGAAAGTAAAAAGTAAGGCTATAGCCAAATATTAAAAAACAAAAATAATGACCAAAGATGGTCATTACATACTTTTAAAGAGGGTAATGTGGACATCAAAATAATTAAAGATTTCATATACCTAGACTCAGTCTTTAATCAAAATGGGAACTGCACACAAGTAACCAGAAGATGACCAAGACTCGGAAGGGTAGCTATGAAGGAACTAAATAAGACACTCATGTGTAAAGATGCATCAACAGACACTGACAGAATCATCCATGCCAGCATATCTCCAATTTTTAAGGTATGTATGTGAAAGCTTGTACTGAAGGAAGAGGACAGGGGAAAAAAATCAATGCATCTACCACGGACTGCTCAAAATAGAAATGAATGAGTGTGAGAGCAAATGAGACCTGAACTTTCCTGAGAAGCCAAGATGACTAAACTGTGAGGCTGCTGAACTTTGGACATATCATGAGACAATGTGACTCACTGGAAAAGATTATAATGCTTGGAGTAATGGAAGCCAGTAGGAGAAGAGGGAGATGGCACTATAAGGTGGGTTGATTCAATCAAGGAATCCATAGCCTTGAATTTAGAAGACCTGAGTAGGGCAGTTTTGCTCTTAGAGACTTCTCATTCATAGGGTTACTGTAAGTCAAAGTTGACTTGATGGCAAATAATACCAACAACAGACAGCAACAAATCTCAAAAGAGTTATGATGATTTGCAGGGTTAATATGATAAAAATTTTATCAACTTCTTGTAAATCACTTCTAAGAGTCTGAGTCTTCATCTATTTTGTTCTTCCACACAAAAAATAGAAAAATAAAAGTCTTCTCCCTGCTGGGAGAGATGCTGAGATATTTTGGCAGTTTTTTATTTTTTTAATATATATTTTGGGGTTTCTTTGAAAAAAAAAGGTTACTTTTGCTTGAAAATATTATTCTTTCTAAAAAAAGAGTAAAACATTTGGTGCACAAAAGGACTGTATTTTGGGCACGCTACAATGGGTTCTTTCACACAAAAACAATGATGGTTTTTTTTAAACTCCTGCACAGAGGTACAAGATCTTGCAGTGGTTCTTCATGTCTTTTAAGACTACCTAAACTTGTTGAAAGACCTAAGAATGAGAAAATATACAGACAAATATCTTTTCTCATCTCTAGTCACTTGGCATGCTTATTTTGACTTGATGGCCTTGACAGACCTCTCCAATCCCATCGATGAAAGGATTACTTTACCTGTTTTGCTGACTACATGAATCGCCACAGCACAGGCCAAATGTTAATGTAGCAAAAAATAACTCACAGCTTAATCCACAGGGACAACTGGCTCCTAAGACCTCTCCCTTACTTTGCTTTCTCTTACACAGGTCAAGACACAACCAAAAGACTTCTTCACTCCCTACACAACTTCTCAATCAACAGCAGCAGTTGAGAAGTAAAAGGGACCAACATATCAGACAGCTTAGCCCCACACCTGCCTGCTTATTAAGACATTCAACAGAGGTCTTTCCACAGATGCTCTCACAATTTGAGACAATTTGAGATTCTTAGTGGTGGCACCCCTAATATGGAGCATTTTCCTCCACAGCCACCTACCTTCATGCAGTAATTCCTCATGGAACACATGAGGGTTCCTTCCCAAAATGAGGAATTGGTGGGAGAAGCCCCTCTATATTTAGTTCACAGTTTCAATACTACTATTTGACCCAACTTAAGTAGACTCACTGAATCCATGAGATTTACATACCTGTTGATGCACCATTCAACAACTGGTTCAACAGATCTACTCTCTTTGTAACTAGCAGTAGGATTCAGGTACATGACTCATTCATGCCCTTATGTCATTCACATGCTAGGCAAAACCCTTTCCTTTCTCTTTTTCTTAATCACTAACCTTTTAAATCTTTGATATGCTGCTTTGTCCACGCTAGCTTTCATTTCTGCAAACAGCTTCTATACTGTTCTTTTTAATTGTGTGTTTAATGTTTTTCTTTTAATTTGTTTTATTGAGACACGAGCTTTCTATAAGCTCATGACTCATGTCCCCTGCTAAAACTGCTAAAAGGTGGAGCATGAATTAAATGAATCTAGTTACCATAGAGTGTTCTGGTGACCACAGTTGGTAGGAAGGAATTTAAGCAGCCCTCAGATAGTGTTCTGACTCAAGACAAATTAGTAGGTGAACCCAGTTTGGTTCTTTATGAAGATGAGTTGCAAAGTAAGGCTATTGTTTCACAATTCCCAAAAAGAACAAAATTCAAAGGAATTTTACTTATTATTGGAACTCTGATATTGCCAGAGCATATTGTAGGATATGGAGCACGGATTCCAGAAACACAAATTTAAAAACTCTTTGACATAAAAACATGTGGAAACCCTTTCTTTAAATTATATAGAAAAGAGAAGATTCAGTGGGCTCCAAACCCCATAACTCTGCCCCAAATAGCTAACACAAATCAGAGCACAGACAACCCACTATCTCCCTAGTAATAAAAAGTTTCAGGTTTGGGTGAGGAATTACCAATACATTCAGAGTGATCCAAGCCTAGCAACTCAACAGCTATCCATAAAGCTACTGTCCCATGGGGGAGCATAACTCAAGGGGAAGGGTGGTGTCTTGAAGGTCAAAGTAGGAGAATGCTTTCCAAGCAGTGGTATTTTATCATAGGTCAGAGGGTATGAGCACTACCAGCTGCAAAAAAAAAAAAAAACTGGAATAAGAAGGATTTTTCTCGACTTCCTTTATTCTTGCTACTAGAATTTGGGATTACCCAATGAAGTTAATTGATAGCTTGCTCAATCCCGGCAAAAAGATCTTCGCACACTCTGTAATGAACATGTGGAATTCACTGCCACAAGCTGGGTTTTAAATATGGTTGAAATAATTTCACAGAGGATGCGTTTATCAGTGTGCATTAAAGTGGCAAGTGGCACAAAATGGTAGAAAACATTCTCACTCTGAAGGAATATTTTTGTTGAAGGTTCCAGCCAGCCATGCCCTTTCCAAGAATACAGCCTTCTTCTCCCCCTATGATGCTCAATCACAGTCAGTGAGCACATTCAGTTTCATAGGGGTAGGAAGAATTTTTCAAACAATATTCTTTGCACTTCTATACTTTTTGTACTTCTGCAGTTCTGGAGTTCCCCCAGCTATGGTGGATACTGTGGCCATTTCTGCCCTACACTGTTATAGCGCTATTATTCCACTTTCAACCTCCTGTGGAATTCTGGAGTTTGCAGTTTATTGAGGCCAAAGAGTTCTCTGGCTGAGAATTCTAAATGCCCTTCCCTAAACTGCAAACCCCAGGATTCCACAGGATGTTGGAAGCAGAATAATAGCACTGTAACAGTGTAGTGCTGAAATGGCCCTTGTCTCTCATTTCTTAGCAGTCCTGTTTTTATTATCTGCACTCATCACCCCTGTTTGCAATTAGAAGGTGTGACAGTCATACATACATATAAAAAGACTATATACTGCTGAATGCTTGATGCTGAAGACAAAGAAGAAAAGTTTTCCATCGCTTTCCTGCCTCTGCTTGTGAGCCTTCCACAGTTGGGAAGCAGAATACTAGTCTGACAATTCTTAACAGTGCAAATATGTTGACATTTGTTGAGTCACCACATAAAAATTGCAAAATCTCAGCTAAGATGCTCTTATGAAAGTGTCCCAACAGAGATAATAATCCTATGATCCTATGGTCAACCAAACAAGTGAGTTTCGAATTCTAACTATACTTACTGGTCTACCTCACTGTCCTGACACCTCTGCACTACAGCAGACTAAGCAATGCCAAGAGGATAGCAGTGTGGTTACAAGGGAAAAAAAACCCTGAAATATTCTGAAGCAGAGTCATCAGTCTTCCCTAGATATGTCCTTCTTCCCTTTTAAGTGCACTCCTGCTAAGGCACATACACATATACCAAGAATCCCAGCAGATCACAAGAGAGTGATAAAAAGACACAGCAAACAACATTTACTGTTAATGCAACTGGCCCACCAGGACTTATTCCCTCACCCCTTCAAGTTTCACAAAAGATTTGCCTCAACAGCTGACCCTTTTGTTGGTTCAGAAGCACTCAGACTAGTGCTTCAAATGTGGATGGATTTACAATCTAGATTGCAAATACTGGCTTTCAGACAACAGTCACAAAAATAACATGCTGGTCACCAGCACTTTTTTGTTCCCTTCTTGCCACTACAAGCTGTATAATGGGTGGGGAGGGCTGGATGGGCTGCCTCCAGGACCCTCTGCACTGGCAGCACTGCTATAGCCAAAACCACAGATCTGCAAGGGACCCCAGAAATTATCAGTCTCCTGCCATGACGGGATCCACTGCCACGCCACTCCTGAGGGATGGCTCTGTAATACTTGTTTAAAATTCTGCAACAAAAAACAGTCCATCTCCTTCAGAGGGATTCCCTTTCACTGTTTAGTCTTACCATCAAGGGGATCTGCCCAAGGTTTAATTAGAAACTGCTTTTCTCAACAGCAGCTTCATTTCCCTGGGAACTATCCAAAAAAGCTTTGAGAAAGCCATATTCAAGCAGTTAAACCAACCCAGAACAATACAGGTTATACAGCAAGATGAAGGGAGAAGCAAGAGACTGGTTGTCAGCCAGTCCAGAAGTTGCACAGTGTCAGGATGCGTAGCTCCTGCCATATTTTGGTCTGCTGGATGTGTACTGAAATAGTGTATTGTAGTCAGTGTAGAAGTATTGCTGTAGAACTCCATTAAGCTTAGTCATAAAGCTACAAAGCATCCAGTGCTAATTGATGATTACAACAATGTTTCTGTTGGGAGCCCACCTGTATTATTACAAAGAATCAATTGGTTAATTGCTTTATTGCCTATTGCCACAATGTATCCGGTGAGGGGGGAAGATCAGAGCAGATGAAAATGAAAGTGTAAAGGTGTTCTGAGAATCTGGTGTGTCTAAGATAAGATGCAGTAAATATGTGCCTGCCCCAAGGATGAGGAGTGGGAACCAAATGTAGGTCTGGGAACTGTCTGAAGAATTGGAGTGATGCAAGATTTATGTTCCTCTCCAATCACAACTTTGCTCACCTAAAATTCGGAACCGTCTCTATAAAAGGTGTGAGCTCTATGTCTACTTTAGTCTCAGCAACTTCAGAAAAAGTGTGCTGTGTTGCCTGCATTTACTACAAATAAAAACTACTATCTACATCAGAAAGAAACTTGTGGTTTGTGGATGATCAAGTACGTGACATACAATATGTCAGTAGTCCAAATAAACAAAGCCCACAATAAGTAAAACACAGTTGTAAATAGTGGCCAGTTCAAGATCCTGGAAACATGAAATGCCAAAAAATACTGCCAGTCATTAAAACAGAGAGTTATAAACAATAAAGCCTTCACTGAACTGCTGGAGATTTATAGCCAGGTGTCTCAAGAGAACAGGTGTTTAATTAATCAGTGTGTCCCACTTAAGAATCTCTGGGATTGATGTAACTTCTCTTTATTCCACTGACGCTCAGCAAATAGCTATGCTGCAACCTCAACCTCCTGCTGGAGAGTAGGGGGCCCCTCTGCTCTGCCTCCAGCACCTCTGAGCCAGGACATTCCTGGCACTCCAACTCTGTGTCTGAATCTTCTGACTTCAGAGAGAGAGTTATGACAGGTATTTTGGAAGACGTAGACAAAAAAGTAACTTTTCTTAGCTCTGACTCATTATCACTAAAGGAAGATCTAACAAACCTTACAAATGGTGTTAGGCCCCACTGGCTTTGGCTTTGGCCAAAGTTTGGTTCAGGCTGCATTGCACACTGTAGGCCTTGTTTACCTTGTTAGAGAATGCTCAAGGAAAGTTCTCTCTCTGCGTCTGCCTGGTACAGGAAGAGATAAGATAAGATGTCCTCATCCCATCTGGCCAGAACAGAGAGATGGAGGTCATCTCATCTCGGTACCTGGTACACACCTCAGTAATTGGCATGGAAAAGTTCTCCCTCCCTTCTTGGCCCTTTGGGTTGGAAGATGTGATGTTTTCCCGAATCTTCTGTGTAGTTAAATGGTGTTAGATGCTGTTAGAACAAAGACCTTTACTTCGCAGCCACTTATAGCCCTGCAAAGTCAGTGTGTATGTATTATGCTTGTTTTCCTTTTCCACATGCTTGCCTGAAATAAAACAGCCTTTCTCAAAACCAGGACTTAGTGGTCATTTTGCCTGCTTCATACCTTGACTCAGCAGCATACCCAAGCCAAGGCTGTGTGCCTTACAAATGGAAAGGGTAGGAGACATAAAAAGATAACACTAGGACTGTGTTCATATTTGTCACTTCAGTCAATGTGCCCATTACTTGGTGAGAAGGCAGCTCAGCTGTTAGGTATGTATTCCAGGAGTCAAAAGACTGGGCTTCAGTACATTTCATAGCTCCTCTTACAGTCCCCAGGAAAAACAAAACAAAAAACAAAGTACAAAAGCAGGAGAAATCATGAAAACATTCATTTAAGTTTATGTAATTCAAACAAGTGACATAGAAATGGGCTGCAAAATTTTAGCCTTCCTGAACACCCACTCAACAAAGCAGTCAGGCTAAATGAGAATACTGGTTTTAAATTTGTGCTAGCAAAAATATTAATACGAAGAAGCTTCCATGATAGCAGCTGCTCTGTGGAACCCTCTCAGGACAGAAGAAATCAAATTTCTACTCACTGATAATAGCTTCAGTTCCTGCTGCTCTATGGAAGCAAAGAGGATTCTTTCTCCTAATGCTAATCTTCAAGACAGAAGAGAATTTCACCTGATGTGTACAGTTTAATTAGTGCCACAAGCTCATGGATAGGCTAATTACAAAGGTTAATGATACTTCTTTTTATTCCAAGCCTGTACGCCCATAATTTCCAAGAAGACCAAAGGCCCCATCCCTTGGACCCATAGCTTTTCATTTCCTATTTTGCAAGATGGGTTTTGCAAATATTTCACATCCTATCAGCCCCATCAATGTTCATGATTGTATCATTCAGTGCAACCTCAGTCCTACTGAAAACGTGGGGGAAGGGGAATCACTGGATGAGTAATCACTTAAGGGATCCACTAGAAGAGATTTCTTTGCTTGTTTTCCATCATTCAGAGCTGCAAATGGCTAAGATAAGAATCAATGCAGACAACAGATTACCTCTTATATGAGAATAAAAGATGTGCATCTGACATACATGTATTTTCTTGTTATACGTGTCTAAAGCTTATATACAATGAACTCTCCGTTTTCATGGGGGTTAGAGCTGCAAGACCTGTGCAAAGGTGGAAAAAAACGCAAACAAAAATAAAAATCATGAACACTTTTTTTTAAACCTAAGAACACTTCTCTAGGAATCTCTAAGTCCTCCAGCATGACTCTATGGTCAACTTTTGGTGGATGTATGCCACAGAGGCACACTGGAGGACCTGGCAATGCCTAGTGAAATATGTGACAGAGCCTGGGGGATGTAATCAGCAGAGCAACCCTAGTAATAGAGGGGGATGTAATCAGATTGGCTCTCTGATTGAGGAAAACCCAGCCCTAGCCAGAGTGAGGGACTGTGGGTGAGATAGCAAGAGAGCATATATACTGGGAGTATGGTTGGAAGCTGTCTTCCTTCAGTGAGAGTTACACGGGTGAGTCAGAGCATCTAGTTAACCGAAGGGTTATCTTCTCAGTGGCCTAGTGTGGGGGCAGAAAAGTAACCAAGCCACCTCTGAAAGGGATCAGAGGGTGGAACCCTGAAGGGGAAACAGATTTTTGTGCTGGGAAAGCCAAAAGAGTGTGTGTGAAAGCTCTGTTGGTGAACACTGTGGTGTTCTGAAAACAAAAGTTAAATATCTTTAAAAAGGTGTTATTTTGTTTGAATCTTCTTGACTCCACAATGCTTTTTCCCTTTTGGTTGTTTTAATAAAGATTTCATTGTATTTTTCTAGAAGTATTTCCTCAACAGAATATTTTGTTCAGTTTTATTTTTAGTAACACACCACCACAGGTTATCCATTCCTTTTTGGAGTAACCACTAACAGGCTTTGCCCTTTATCCACAAAGATTATAAGTTTTAGGAAAAGCAGGACTGTGATTAAGTGTTGGGAGTGAGGTAGGGTATGATAATAAGATATAAAGGGATGCTGCTACTCCAGTGAAGGAGAAAAGAAAGCAACCCTGGTTTGTCTGTGCCCTTGGCTAGCCCAAGCAAGCTTTAATCAAGCCTTCCTTTAGTATCTCCTCCCCAAACAGCACACACATTCCCCTACTCATGATAAAATGTTCTCTCTAAGAATCTCTACGTTATCCAGTGTGACTCTATAGTTCACTTACAGAAAAAGTGGACCACAGATTTGCACTGGAGGACCTAGAAACTCCTACAGAGAACATTTTTCTTCCCATGGCAGGGGCAAATAAAGTAAGAATTTTTAAAATAAATAATTAGAATGAAGTAATCCACAAATAATCAAACCTGTGAGTTCTGAACCCGCAAAAGCAGAGGGCCCACTGTAGTCTTATCAGTTCTAATGTTATGTATGTTTTGAAATTTTTATAATGGTTGTGGCACCAACAAAAAACAACTTTTGATTATATGATCTTATACTCCATTAGACTAATTATCTTCAAAATACTACCAATTTAAGGAGAGCATATCATAATCAGTCTAAGCGGGCTTAGGTACTTACATAGATTGAGCTATATTATATTAAGGAGAGAATATGAGACTGGATAAGGCCAAGAGGCTATCTGTGCACTCTATTTTCAACAGAACACAGCCAACCATCTTGGGACCCCAACAAAATGTGGGTCATCCTTTGTTCATCTCCAATATCTGATATTCAGAGAAATATTGCCTTGTATACGAAGGTATAATTTTGCTATAATGGGTGACCAATCCCTCCAAAATTTACCACAATTTCTTTTCTAACGAAAATAACAACATTCTCTGGTTCCAAACTATAACAGTTCTTCCTTTCAAAATATTTAGGAAGCATAAACTAGTGACTCTGCACTTCAGATCCGAAAGGGGGAGAGCATGTATTCAGTGGGAGCTAGGAATCAGCCCAAAATCAAGGCCAATACACACACATGCGCGCCAAAACACAGCAAAAGGAAAGACTACTGTTTCCCATGCAAAGTCTTAATACAAAGAAAGGAGCACATATCGGTCTTTAGAGCAGTGGTTCTCAACCTGTGGGTCCCCAGATGTGTGTGGACTTCAGCTCCCAGAAGCCCTAGCCACTATGGTCAATGCTCAGGGCTTCTGGGAGCTGAAGTCTACAAACATCTGGGGACCCACAGGTTGAGAACCACTGCTTTAGAGCCAAAGATCAACCTGGACGGATAAATAAACTTTAGCATCTGCTGCACTTTTATTGCTTAGATAACCTAGGAAAAATTATCCAGTCTTTATCTCTGGGGGTAGACTGTAACCCAGTACTGTTGGTACCCAGTTCTAGCCCAGAGAGCTCCCAACATGGGCTTCAGTTTGCTGACATCTACGTTAACTGTCTGCTCTCGTGTCTGACATCTCAATTTCTTGCCCTTCAATTTCTTGCCCCTCAGTTCTTGAGCTAATAAATGGGGCAAAGAAATACCCACACCTATATTATTAGCTGTAGCAAATGAAGCTATGTTTCACAAAACAGCTACCTCTGCCATTTCTAAATGGATCACGGTTAATTACTTTGCTCTGCATTAAGGAACTCTGTATTTACCATTTGTCTATGTCAGCCCTAAATGCTTTACACTATATAGAGAAAATACAGCTCATCAATTCTAAAGATTCACACATACACAGGGAGTTTCCTGAAGGTGTTATAGGGAAGCTGTAAGTCCATTTAAAATTTACCACAATAAGGCTTATGATCAGTTATTTTGCTGTACCATCATATCTTCAGGGTAATGAGAAAGTGGCCATAATGGCTCTTGAATTCTAGTGCCAAGTTTCATAGGCTAGTGACCCCAACCACTAGGCATCAATGTAGCTATTATGATTATTATTGCTATGATTCACTACAGTGCTTTTCATTATTACACAAAGTGCTTTTGAGTTCTTACTTCATTCATCCTAATCATAACGTTCTTGGGTTTCTTTTAAGGAAATCCAGCAAGAATTTGTTGATCAAGGATTCAGACTTATGTATTTTCTTAGTGTTTTCTTGGCAAGATTTCTTCAGAAGAGGTTAGCCACTGCTGTCCTGAGGCTGAGAGAGTGTGACTGTCCCAAAGTAACCCGGGGGTTTCCATGGCTGAGTAGGGGTTCAGGATCTTTTTCTCCCAGCATCTTAGTCCAATGCTCACACCACTATACTGTGCTGGCTCTGTTCTTGTTCTTGTTACGTGCTTTCAAATCAACCCCAATTTATGGCAATCCTATCATAGTGCTTTCGTGGTAAGATTAATTTAGAGGTGGTTTACCATTGCCTTCTTCTTAGTATGAGAAAGGTCATGGAAACCCAGTGGGTTTCCATGGCCAAGCAGGGATTTGAAACTCTTGCTTAGTGGGGATTCAAACCCTATACCATACTGATTCTACAAAAGACAATACGTAAAGCAATAAAGATGCATGTGTTTTCTTCTGATAGAGTTTATCTGGTATTTTCCTGAACCCGTACAACTTTCACAAAGCAAAAATTATACAATTCGCCACTGAAAAGGTAATCCTTGTTTATGTAGTTGCATCCCCTTGCTTTTGACTAGGCAGGATTATCATTTGGAAACTGTGATGGGGGAGTTATATGTATGCTTTTCTTTCCCCTAGAAAGGGAAGACAGAACATCAGAATGCCACTGCAATATTTGAATATCACAGAACTAGCATCTACTGCCCACTAAGTGCGTGTGTATGTGTTCATAGCCTACTTGCTTTGGCCAATGCCTGCAACAATAAAAAGCTTTTTAAAAAAGCAATCAAAACTGTTGACAGAATTAAAAACAACACATCTCCAGTTTCTGACAATTTGCAACATGAGAGGACACACATACAAAAGCTAACTAAGAGAGCTGTTTTCTGTGCCTTCTCCAAACTACTACTGGCAAAAAAAAGAGGTCCTTTTATTTTATTTTTTTAAAAAAGCCAATATCCATGTTTTTAACTGGGCTTTTTCCTCTCAGATGTTCTCCAGATGTGTGGAACTACAACTTTCTAGTTTCCAGCCAGCAGGGCCAATAATCTAACACTTTCAGACCGAGATTAGAAAGAACCAGGTTTAATTCCATGCTTACCCATGAAGTTTAGCCATAAACAGAGAGAAAGTCCCCATCTCTCTTCTCAGCCTAATTCATGGGGGGTGGTTGTTAGAATAAAACTCAGATGGAGGAGAAAAGGAAGGAAGAATTACACACATTGTCTGGACTCCTTGGACAAAGGATCACTAGTAGAAGTGCAATTAATTATATTTACTCAGCAAAAAGTTCCACTTGGACTTACTCCAAGAAAAGCAAACGTAAGAGGCACTGCAGCTATAAATGAGCCAAGAGGCATTAAGACAATGGTAACACAAGTTTGCCAATAGATGACTGGAAGAATGTACAGACTCATAGTAGAGGGACCATTTGCTTCAAGGTATGCAACATTTACACTTGATCTACTAGACAAAAGCCATGTTATCTCTTGAAGGCAAAGAAGAAGGAGTAACTTAACAACAGTTCTGCACTCTTATTAGTGCAGCTTCTCTTGTTTTCCTGCTAGCTGACATTCAAAAACAAGACGCCAGTGCTCATATGGCTGCCTTTCATAGCCAGTGGCTGTAAGGAATGGAAGCAATGAGGGGAGAATAAATAATTGCATAAAAGAAAGGTTAATGTTCAAAAAGGGAGCATTACTCCAAGTCAAAGATATAGCAATCACAACTGTGCGCATGTATGATTTATTTGTACACGTTCCTCTTTTAAACTAACAACTGAATCCTTCACAACAATAAAGCATCTCCCACATTAATCAAGATGGTTTTTTTTTTCCTGGAAAGCCCAACACTTCATTATGGATCTGACACCTGCGCTTAATGATGATTTGTAGCATCATGATGACACTCTAAAACTATGAATCATTAATGGGCATTTAGAGTGGAACAATTAGAACCCAAAGCTATCAGAAATTCACTTACTTCCCTAGAGACTGTTGGGTACCTAGCCAGGTTATCGTGACTGCAACATAATAAAAATGTTTCTTCATCTAGTACTGGCATGGGGGTCTTCAAGTAGGTGGCATTCTCCTTCGTTTTTTGCTTTGAAACCCAAGGCAAAATTCTGATATGAGGGAAGCAAAACTAATTATTTCCTGCACCCAAGGGCCCCACACTTTGTCTGCACATAGAAGCACAGTCTTTATCTGGAAACTACTACAGATTTGGGGGCGAGGGCTCAACATCTTACATTTGGGAAGAATAATAATTTTGTCACGGTTATGGTTAAGTACCTGGGAGTGAGAATCCAAAATGGTACGGGAGGAGACTGTATTTCGTACCCCATGTAGCATTCACATGGCTTTTTCTAAAAAGCAATGAAAATTAACCTTTTTGATACTGTTGAGAAATGGGAAATTAAAAAGGGTGTTTTTTTTCCTAAATTACAGTATTTAGCTAGTTTTGGAGATCTTGGCATTCTAACTGTAACTAATTACTTTTAAAAAGCAACTTTCTAGAGTATTCGAATAGTATACTGATACTACCAAAACAGTGAGAGGAAGAGGGAGAGAGTGCAAGAGAGGAGATCCTACTTCAGGAGGGTGAGCGAAGCACAGCCCACAACATGATGAAATGTGAATGTGCTAGAAATGCATCCGAAACTCCCTTAGGGGACATTTTGGAACATTTCAAGACAAAAAAAATGTTTGAAAAATTTTGCAGAAACTGTTTTTGATCCCTGTGGATTGCAGGGGACCACAAAAATGATCCCAGGAAATCACATGCAGCCTACAGATAGCATTTTGCCTGATCTAGAAAATGGAGGTGCTGCCATTTAGTGGGCCTGTACAGATATAACCTCTATGAGTATTGGTGTGGCCCAGTGAGTTGGGAAAACCTGAGGAAAAGACTTTACTTGCTGGTTGAGTTCAGAAGGAGAAGAAATTCTGGAACTGGAGAAGACCAGCAGTAGCCATGGCTAAAAATGGCTAAAAATTGGGGGGTCCACTTTCATCGCATTTAGGAAGGGACAAAAGAGTAAATTCTTTGTAGTGTAATTTCTATATTGCATTTGCTCTTATTTTATATTTATATATTTTGTACATATATTTCTGTATATATTGTGTACTTTAACTACGACTTTTAACTCCATCTATTCTGTACTCCACCTCAAGCCTTGGGGAGAGGTGGGTAACAAATATAATTTCTTTTTCTTTTTCTCCTTCTCCTTCTCCTTAGGGGCTTTAAGATCTGTATCCAAATGTTGGAGTAATAGTGAGCAGCACAGTTGGAAGAGTCCTGTAATCAAATCTGCCACTGGCATCTCATTGGATGCATGGAACTTTTAGGGAAGTTGATACATGTCAAATTTAATATATAATTTATTGTACTGTTATATGTATATGTATGTAAACTTAAATTGTGCATGTGTTTGCAATATTCAGTTACAACTGGCCCCACTGAACCCTGAAAGACATACACTGGAAATGGACAGCAGATCATTTCCAATACAATCACTTAGTGTGCACTCTTGGAAGCCTCTCTTATCTTTGAATGGAAGATTACACCAAAGCAATGACTACACCATTACTTTGAGAACTGTGCTTTATCTGAATGGTGTATTCTGAACCATTACAAAGAACAGCAGCAGATATTCCAAGAAATTTACTGGACCAAATCAGGCATTTACCTCACCTATCTTCTGGAACTGACTTAAAGATTAAGGTTACTTTTTAAAGCACCATGAAGTCTATAGTTTGGATGCTACATGACAGCTGAAAGTATTCCACAGTTGGGACAAAAACCTTCTGCAAGGGGTTCTATGTGAATTAAGTAGAGGTTACTATGAAAGACTTAAGTTTCCTAATGAAGCTTTATGTGTATTATACAATTCTGTACAAATGGATACAAGATTTGGTATTGGGTAAAGAAGTCAGCATATTGTTTATCTCCACTTTTATTTCTTAAAAAATTAAGTTGCTAGCCTTCATGGCTACAGATAAGCCTGGAAGTAAATCTTTGTGGTCAAAAAGGGCAGAGGGAATCTGAAACATGAGAAGTGATCAGAGCCCTACATAGATCCATAATTAGCAAGACAGGAACAAATTATGCCAAATACCCAGATAGCTAATGTTATCAGAAGAGTTATTTACACTGAGGGCACAAAATCCAGCTACTGCCGGTACATCATGTGAGTCAGCGCAGGTATTTATGCTACATGAACAAGTAGCAAGGCTCCTTTCATAATGACAGTGTTATGGTTCCCCTTGAACTACCATTTAACATCCTGTGAAACCCTGGACTTTGTAGTTTAGGGAGTTGTATTTGGAAATCTCAACCAATGAGCTCAAGTGCGTTACCAAACTACAAACTCCGGATGTCTGTAGGATGCTGCCTTGGCAGTTAAAGTGAAATCACAGCAGTGTAACTGTGTAGTGTGAAAGGGCCTTGAATAGGAATTTGTCCAACAAAAATGCATCCAAGCTGTACCTCCACATATTTTTCTTTGGGGAGTCAGATTACTTTAACACCACCCATTCCCAAAGCCCATTGTCCATTTAAAAAGTTTGTTTAGCCTGGAGCAGATTATGGGGAGAAATGATAGTGGTCTTCAACTACTGGAAAGGCTGTCATGCAGAAGATGAAACAGAGCTCTGTTGGTTCAGGACGCAGGATTAGAACCAATAGCTGGAAGTTGCAGGAAAGGAGACTTTGGCTAAATATTAGGAGAAACTTCCTAATTCCTAAGGAGACTTTCTCAGTCGTGTTTCAGAATGGAACAAATCACCTTAGTCACTTAGGCAGAAAAAATGGAATGCACAAATATAGGATGGGGGACGCATGGCTGGATAGCAGTACATGTGAAAGGGATCTAGCAGTCTTGGTAGATTACAAGCTGAACATGAGTCAGCAGTGTGATGTGGTAGCCAAGAAAGCCAACGTGATTCTTGGTTGCATCAATAGGAGTATGATGTCTAGATCAAGGGAGGTAATGGTACCACTCTATTCTGCATTAGTTAGGCCTCATTTGGAATACTATGTCCAGTTCTGGGCACCTCAATTCAAGAAGGATATCAACAAGCTGGAGCGTGTCCAGAGGAGGGCGACCAAAATGGTGAAGGGTCTGGAAGCCATGCCCTATGAGGAACAGCTTAGGGAGCTGGGTATGTTTAGTCTGCAGAAGAGAAGGTTAAGTGGGGACATGATAACCATGTTTAAATATTTGAAGGAATGTCATGTTGAGGAGGGAGCAGGCTTGTTCCCTCCCACTCCAGAGACTAGGATGAGGAGCAATGGATTCAAGCTGCAGGAAAGGAGATTCCACTTGAACCTCAGGAAGAACTTCCTGACGGTCAGAGCTGTCCGACAGTGGAATATGCTGCCTCGGAGTGTGGTAGAGTCTCCTTCTTTGTAGGTTTTTAAGCAGAGGCTGGATGGCCATCTGTTGGGAATGCTTTGATATGTGTTCCTACATAGCAGGAGGTTGGACTCGATGGCCCCTGGGGTCTCTTCCAACTCTATGATTCTATGATTCTATGATACCTAAGGAACTGAGCTCTCTTTTGTTGAATATATTTAACCAGAAGCTGCAGAGCCATTTGTCAAGGATGCTCTAATGCAAAGACAGGCAACAGTGGCCTTTCAGATATTATCACACTCCAAATCCCATAAGCCCTAAGCAACTTGCCCAATGTTGAGATGGGAGCTGTGGTCCAAAAACATCTGCAGGGTCACATTTGCTCACCTCTACTCTAGTGGCATCCTCTATTACAGGATGTCATTAGAACAGGGAAGATTTTCCAGAGGAGGGCAACCAAAATGGTGAAGGGTATGGAAGCCATGCCCTATTAGTAGAGGCTTAGGGAGCTAGGTATGTTTAGCCTGACCAAAAGAAGGTTAAAGGAGACATGATAGCCATGTTTAAATGTTTGAAGGGATGTCATGTTGAAGATGGAACAACCTTGTTTTCTGCTGCTCCAGAAACTAGGACACAGAGCAATGGATTCAAACTATAGGAAAAGAGATTTCATCTAAATATCAGGAAGAACTTCCTGAAAGTCAGAGCCATTTGACAGTGGAATATGCTGCCTCAGAGTGTGGTGGGGTCATTTTCTTTGGAGGCTTTTAAGCAGAGGCAGAATGGCAATTTGCTGGAGGTGCTCTGAGTGTTTGTTCCTACATGGCAGGGGGTTGGACTCGATGGCCACTGTGGTCTCTTCCAACCCTATGTTTCTATGAGTTAATGATTCTAGGTCCAGACAAGATAACCTCTAGATAACCTAGAGGTTGGGGTGGTCCATTAGATAACCCCCTATGATTCATTGACATGGCTGTGTCAGCCTGTTTCAGCATAAAGTGATAAAGGAATCCTGCAGCACCTTTGAGACCAACTCAGGAAAAGAAATATCTAGCACAGCTTTTTGTGGTCCCCAGTCTATCTCATCAGATGCCCTGAATCTACAAAGGCTTTCTTTTTTCGGTCTTAAAGCTGCTACAGGATTCCTTTGTATCTGTGATTCTTTGTCACCTACTTCCAAGGAGGGAAGGTTCTGAGCTCAGGAATCTTCACTCATACTTCCCCCTCCCTGTCCCAGATGTCTTTTTACAAGTTCTTGCTGTTGTGTGCCTTCAACACACTTCCGAATTATGGTGGCCGTAAACAAACGCTATGATGGGGTTTTCCTGACATGACTTATTGAGAGAGGGTTGTCACTGCTTTCCTCTGAGGCTGAGAGAATGTGATTCACCCAAGGTTATTCAGTGATTTTCCATGACTGAGTGGAAATTTGAACCCCCATCTCCCAGACTCCTAATTCTACACTCAAACCACTATCTCACACTGTTTCGCATCTTCATTTTAATCATGCATCGTCTGCTTTTAAGCCATTTCCCCCAGCTGGCTAACAAATCAAACATATCCAGATTAGAACAATAAATCAAAAATCAGGGGCTTGTTGATTTACTAGAGGAATATTTAAACCTGTGTAGGACAAACAAAGATTGATAAATGATGGTGCCCTATCAGAAGTAAAACATAAATGTGTAATAACATGAAATGAAACGAAAGTCTATCTGCCGTCCTCAGATGATATATATCTCCAGGTTACCAGGATTTTGAGAGTGTCATATGTTGTTCTATGCCAACTCTAGCTCATACTGATCCTAATATGAAGTCTTCTTGACGGGAAAGAGAGAGTTGTCTTGCCTTCCTCAGAGGCAGAAAGAGTGTGCTTGCCCAAGATCACCCAAAGGATCTGCATGTCTGAGTGGAGATCCAAACCATGGGTTAATAGAGTTGCAGTTCTACATTCAAACCACTATACCACACTGTCTCTCTTTACAAGCCCTCTTTAAATGTTCTGATAAATGTAGGGACCAAGCCAGTAGCATTGTAATGTCTGCCAGCATTTGAAAAAAGTTAGTTTTTTAGATTACAACTCCTAGATTCCCCAACTAGCATGTGGCTCTTTTATCTACATTCCTTGCTATTGCTTGTGATGTAGACTCCAGTCAATTGACTTGGACTCAAGTCAGACTTCAGTAGTTTAAGCCGCTTCAGTGACCCAACTTGGACTTGACTCGGCAATAAATGATACACTGACTCGACTCGACTTGAGACTTGTATATTTTTAGTGACTGACTTGCTGCCCTCAGTTTAGTAACATAACACATTCATCCAAAAACTTACAACTTTGAAAAATGCTTCCATCACTTTTTGCCTAATGCTCATATGACAATCTGTCTCAAGCCCAAACTGTGGGCACATCTCAGAGGAAATGTGTCAGGCAATGGGCTTGAGAACTGCTCAGCAGCCTGCCCCAACTGCATATGAAGGAGCCTTCTAAAATGTTTCCTAAGAGCAGAAAAGACACACACACCCCGAGTTCAGGGTGCAATTTCTCAAAGGCGAACAGCAAATATGTTAGGCAATGGGCTTGAGGAGGACAGATCCTTCCTTCTAAAGCTTTTGAAGCTTCAATAATGGGAAGTAAGAAGGATCCTATTCCCCACTTCCAAAGCTGCAGATGGCAAATGCGCAAATGTGGAGGGTCAACTCTGCTTAAATTATTAAAACTGACTTTATTTGACTCTATCCAGAAATTCTGGAATATAGGTTGGGGTATAAACTTGGCTCTCAGACTTGAGACTTAACTTGAAAGTATCTTGCCAGGACTTGAGACGTGACTTGAGATTTGAAGGTAGAGACTTGGGACATGACTTGAGACTTGGAGTAAAAGACTTAAATACAGCACTGGCTATTGCTCAGTCACTCCTGCCACTGAAACACAGTTGTGCTGTGCTTTCAACTCATTTCTCACTTATGGTGACCCTAAGGTGAATCTATCATCGGGTTTTCTGGGGCTGAGAGTTTGTGACATGCCCAAGGTCACTCAGTGGGTTTCCGTGCCTGAGGGGTGACTTGAACCCTGGTCTCCAACACTCAAGCCACTATACTGTGCTAGCTCTCATAGTAATACTACTCTGACCATAAACAGTGGGGATTAATTTTTACATCTGCTTTCAAATGATGAAAGAATACCTTTCCGGGGTCCTTTCTGTCTGAGGAAAAGCCATTTGTTGCTCAGAATTATGTATGGAACTCTTTCAAAGGCCTAACACTTCCAAGGCCTGATATCTGGAGCCATCTGTACCGGATGATGGCAAGACAAGACCTATTTTATGTGGATCATCCATCTTGCACAAGAGCACCTCTGCAGATGATTTCCAGGTGATTAAAAGTGATGGACATTGCCAATGGAAAATCAAAACAGCAGGTAAAAGGAATGACACAGAACGCCCTCTTTCTGATTAGAACTCTCTCCAAGGAGAGGATTCCAGTTAGTCATGTGTGAAACTTAATGGAGAAATTTATTTCAGTTCAAGCTGCTTTTTAAAAAAAACCCAAAAGACAATCAGGCACACTCAACAAGAATAGGTCTAACGACAGCAGTTAGCCCTGCCAGATAAATGAGATCACCATATCAAGAGGCAGCTGTACATCACTAAGTATGAGATACTTGGGGGACACGGACAACATGGAAGAGGGACTCACTGCCATCGCTGCAAAAATAACTATACTTGCACAGAAATTCAAGAGCATTATCAAGGTGGATCTGTAGAGAACATCTGGGTAAGAATAAATGGGAGGAAGAAGTAAAGTATAACTTTGCAATCAGCGCCTCCCACAAACTGCCATCCAGAAGAGATGTAGATGATTACTGAGGTTTAAGGGAAGCAAGAGCTTGTAGTGATAATCTAAATCACAACAGTTGGAAGTGACCTCAAAGGTCATCTAATCTAATGCATCACTGATAAAGAAAATCACTGCTACAAAATCCCTGATAGAGGATGGACAGCTACCAGCTTGAAAAATCAGCTCTCCAAGCAGTGAAAAAGAGTTCAGTCAAAGAGCTATCTTGTCATGTTAAACCATTAGCCAGGTATCTGTAGGTAGGCAAACTCTGCTAAGTATGGAATCTCCAACAAATTCCTTGCAAGTCATACTGGCTATCCTCACCTTGACCTTACTGCTGTTGTGTGCCTTCAAGTCATTTCTGATTTACGGTGAACCTATCATGGGATTTTCTGGGGCTGAGAGTGTGTGATGTGTTCAAGGTCACCCAGGGGGTTTCCATGGCCAAGCAGGGAACTGAACTCTGGTCTCCAAGGCCACAGACCAATGAACAAACCACTACATCATACTGGCCTTCTCAATTTGGTCTTAGTTTTTTTCTGATTGGTCAATTTGATATTAACCAACGGGGGGGAAAAAATGATTGATGAGCTCAAGGAGATCTAAAGGACTGCCTCCTCCCATATCAGCCTGCCTGGAACCTGCCCTCAGTACAGGTCCTCTTGTATGTCCCACCACTGTATGAGCTTAATTTGGTGAGTACACATGGAGAAGCTTTCTGCACAGTGGCTTTGGGGTCAATGATATCTCTTTCAAGTGAAATTAGGTTGGCACCATCCCTCCTGAGCTTTTGGCACTGAAGGCTGTACTGTTTCCTGTGCCTTTTGTTCTTTAAAACTGGGGGTGGCATATCTGGCTTTTTAAACAGTGTATGATTTTTTTTAAAAAATTATTATCAACATTATGACATAGTAGCATAATGTAACTTTTTTAACAGAACAAACCAAGAAACTCACCAGGCATTGTATATTATTTCTCTGTAAAGTAAGATTTTCAAGGTTTATAATGAAAGCTTTTGTTCATAGGTTCACATCATGAGAAAACAATAACGAAATTACAATTTAACTAAAGCATCTCTCCACAGGTCCAAATGTGACCACAGGCGAGGTGGTAACTCTCCACTTCATTGATGAAATTACTAAAAGCAAACCATGTCAAAAAGAAGCTTAGTTCTGACTGGTCATTTCTGTCATCTTGTACAGCAGAGGTCAAGTTTTCCATAAACTCTATTTCCTTTTTTTTATTTTGTTTTGTTTTGTTTTAATACCAGGCTTCAACTGGGACATGACCCATTCTTCCCCCAATTCTGAGCTATTATTAACCTTGCACCAAAACAAAATAAAATATTAAAAATATAATCAGATCTTTATGATTTAATGCCTCATAGCTGTCACAAAATATGGAGAGGAGTCCTATTTTGGGGTCAACAGGAACTACTTGGTTTGAAATTTGCAATTTATTACACTATGATTTTAAAGAACTTTTTAAAAGAAATTGTTTCAGTCAGTTTATAAATAATGTTTTGTATGTTTCACCTGTCTATATTTAATGTCTTCAGTAATGTCCTGTCTGTTGTATATTGCCACAGGGGCCCTGGTGAGCTGAGAGGTGATAAACAAATACTTAAATAAATAAATAAATAAATAAATAAATAAATAAATAAATAAATAAATAAATAAATCTATCTATTGACTGAAGTACCAGGAACTATGCAATGCTGAAATTTGTAGAAAAAGGTATAGACAGACATAACCAAACATTTATACTCTGGATATTATGAAAGCTGATCTTAATAAACACAGGGGGATTCTGGGTGGGGCATCATGGATGGATAAGCCCATGAGAAAAAGAGCCCAAAATCTTTTGGAATCAGTAAAGAAAGAACTAGTGAAGGCACAAATCACAAGTAATATTGACTAGCTGTCTAAAAATGCCGGTGTGGCTTCAGAAAAATTTAGTGAGGAGCTGAAAAGAAAACAAAACAGACTTAAGACTTTTTTTTCAAAAAAAGAATTCAAGGAATGGTCAAAAAGGAGTACAGACAAGTAGTCTAGAGAACTACCAATGTCAGGAAGGCAAAGTGTCAGAACAAACTGAGGCTGGCAAAGGATGCTAAGAACAACACAACGGGCTTGTTTCAGATATGACACTGAGAAGGTGGAATTTCTCATCTCATGTTTTGCCTCCACCTTTTCCCAAAAGAAGAATTGTGCACAACTTTGCCTAAACAGTGTGACAGGTGGAGAGTCAGGACTGGAGTTCAAGATGAATAAACAGCAGACTAAGAAAATATTTAGCTATCTTAAATCAGCTCCTATCTTCAGGTCCAGATAAACAGCACCCTTAAGCAGCAAAGGAACTTCACGGTGCATTTTACAACCACTGGAGAACAGGCCATGTCACAATCTTAGAAAAGAAGGCAGGAAGGATTTGGATAACTAATACACCATAAGCAGTTTTAAAGAAGGCAGCATGCTAATATCTCAGAAACTCTAGTGATTACAGAAACCATGGGTTTTCTGAGAATAAATACTACCAAACTATTCACTGCTTTGTTCTGCATTAGGTTACTACCTTAGTAGAATGTGGGAATGCTGTCAACATAATTTATCTTGATTCTCAGGAAAGTATCTTAAAGCATTTCAGAAAAGCAAATTCTCTAAAATATTTTACTTGGCAAACTGGTCAAATGTAGACTGAATAATAACACTGCCAGATGGATTTACTGCTGCAAAAATAATATACTTAAAGAGCACTTGTACTTAAAGAGCCTCATAAAACTGGACAGATTTGTCAAGTGATGTTGTGTCATAGTTCCATGTGCTGAACTTGATACTTTTCAACATTTCTATCAATAATTTATATGAGCAGCTGGGGAATAATCCTTAGCAAATTCACAGATGGCTTACAAGACACCTCTAACTCTACAATCTTTCCTAATATATGTGATACTCCACAGCCTTCTGACACTGTCAAAAGTGCAATACTGGACTATGTGGACTCTTGGCTCAAAGCAGCATGGCATTTATGTCCTGGACAGCCACTTCAGAGTACAGTTGATTCCATGTGTACATCCATTTAACATTATTAATTTTTGACTCTACTTGAGAAGAGATTAAACACATGAATCAGTGCATAAAATGTCATGTTCATTATCATACCATGCTCATTATCATACCACACCACTTGCTGTTTTACAAGTCAGTTTTCTTTAAAATAAATAAAACAAAGGGAAAAGTTACAAGAAAAATTGCTGGTTAACAGCATTCAAGACTCCTGTAGTGCAAGAAAGAAGTGTTTTTTTCCTTGTTATCCATTTCTGAGGGTGATCTCTAGTGGAGGAAGACAACTGGAGAGCAATGGACTTGTTAGAAAGTGGAAGTGGTAGGGACTGAATTTGAGATTTTGGTCCCTGGATGAAAATCATGGGCTCTATTATTGAATGGAGAGGACGAAGATGCAGTTCTTCAACACTGCAGTAAAAATGTTCTTGAAGTTATATATTCTCAAAAACACTAAACACATTTCTGAGAAGAAACTATCCACCCTTGATTTATCAATTGCTCTTTGTGGCCACTTATAAATGTGCATCAGTGTTATTGTGGAGCAGTGTCCTATAACTGGAATGAAAGGATGATTCTTTATTCACCCTTCTGATCCAGAGATTCATGATGTTTGAAGGGTGAATGAAGAGCATAAATGTTGGTGTGAGATGGCAGGAGGTAAAGAGAAGACATATGCAGATCAATGACAAGAAATTATTAAACAAGTTGTTAGATCTCATGCTTTAGGATAGCTGTCCCAACCTGAAAGTTTCTAGATGCACTGCACTTCAGTATAATGTATCTGAAAAGTGACAGCCTGAAGAAGGCAACTGGAATCTACAAAACAGCATTTTGGAAGAAGCCAGTAACAAACTGTGCCACTAGGGAGCAAAAGTGGCAACCAAATACACCATTTTCTATAAATCCCATACAATGCACCCTCTGCTGATGCAACCTCAAGCACACAAGAATGCGAGATCCCATAAAATCTTGAGTCCAACTATCATCAATGGATGTGCCGGGTGCGTGTCTGCACAGATGCATGCATGTTACGTCCACTGATGATAATGGGATGGAATATTCACATTTTTTGCTTTATGTGAAGGTTCCTGGAACAGAACACCTGCACATATGGAGGGCACACTGTAGTTTCTTTTCATTAAAAATTATTTAATTAGTAATAACACAAGCAGATTAAATTCCAACATCACTACCCAACATTAACAGCAACAAATATATTTCTCAATGTCTAACTGCCAGAATTAGTTTGTTACTGGCTTCTTCCAAAATGCTGTTTTGTAGATTCCAGTTGCCTTCTGATCTGCTCTGATCTTCATATAAAATAAATTTGTAATAGATTGTCTAGGGCATAGCAAGATTCAATTCAGGTCTTATGGAATTACAGTACTAGCCATAAAGTCTGGTTAACTCCACACTCATCAAGCTTCACTAGGAAGACTAATAAAAAGGTGAGACAATTCAATGTTTTATATGAATCTGCAATTTTTAACTAACCATTCTGAGTCACCACTACCCTAAAATATTTTAGCATAATGATGGAAGGCAATGGGCTTATACCCACAATAGACCAGCAACAGGAGGCTGAGTTATTTGGGCAAACAGATCAAGACAGGAATGAGTTTGCAACTTAATAGCACAGCACTTGCTCTGCATACAGAAGGTCACAGCATCTCCATGGAAGGTGGAGAAAGATCTCTGCTCTGACACTATTGGTGTCAACACTACTGAGCTAAGTGGACTAGCTCTATATTCTGTGTCAGATTTCCCATACCTGGGTGTCCTCTAGATGTATTGTACTTTAACCCTCATCATCCCAGGACAGCATGGTTATGCTAGCTGGGGATGATAGGAGTTATAGTCCCAAAAGATGAGGAAGGCTGTTCTATGTAGTTCTTCTCAGTCTAAATGTCCAAGAGACAAAAATAGAGTTGGGCTACCTTCCAGTCTGAAAATCGTAATGTGAATAAATTAGTTTTTTGCACGCACAGGTCCATCTACTCATGCAACCGAGTCGCTCTCTACAGTCAGCTTTCGTAACACATACTATTGGCACTGCACTGGGTATATGAAGGTTAATGTAACTTGACAGCAATAGAAGCACCTCGTGGAAAGGTGTTTCAGTGCAGCCAATGAAAAGTTACTGGAGAATGTGCTCTGCCAGCACTTTGTCCTTTGCTGTTCTTCAGCCAAGTGCACAGAATGGAACTTTCCACATGCAGCAAATATTTTAGGATATTTCCCTTGGATGCCTCCCTCTGCTATGCTTTGGGATGGCCCTCAATTTATGATATCCTGTGACTAGTGGTTGTTCAGCTGAGAGGCATCTTCTGCCAAGCCATTCAAGCTAGTAAAAGGCTTATCTCTCACTCTAGTAAAAGAAGAATTTAAAAGGGGAAAAAAACATTCAAAGACACTTTTATTGGGGCTTATTCCTGGAGCTACAAAAAGAGGAAGGAAATTGATTCTAAGAAATCTTTTGCCTCTTAAAAATTAAAAGGGCATATTTTCTTCAACAACATTGACAGTGGTTTTTAAGGTACAGAGATAGTAAACTGTTCTGAAAGTCTGATATTGATGCAGCACGCTTCCAAAACCCCCCCAACAAAGCCCCACTTATCATTTGATCCTTTCCATTTGCTGCTTCTGCTATCTGTTGATATCTTTATTCACACACTAGGTTGCAGAGGCTGCTGCCTCTATGGGGAGGGGTACGTCAAATCTCGCAGTTTGCATGCTCTTTCAATCAAGCCTAACATCACTCAGGTAGGGAAAAGAGTTTTAATTTAAAGTTTCACGGGTCCTCAGACAGGTAATTGTGCAATCAGATGCAGGATGAGCTTTTGTGGCACACAGGAAAGTGTTCTCAGTATAAAGACTTTGGTAGGGTAGTTGCAAGATGAGGAGCCCCAGCAGGGATAGACTAGGGGCCTTTCCGCACTACCCTGTTATAGCGCCATTATCCCGCTTTCAACATTCTGTGGAATCCCAGGGTTTGCAGTTTAGGGAGAGCTTTTAGAATTCTCAGCCAGAGAGCTCTCTGGCCTCAGTAAACTACAAACCCCAGAATTCCACAGGATGTTGAAAGTGGAATAATAGCACTATAACATATACTGAGGAAAGGCCCTGGGAGATTTAGAGTCCCAAGAAGCTGGCAAAAACACAAACAAATAAACCAACGAAGAGAAGGTACCTGAGAGGATGAGAAAAGGGGCTTCACATCAGCCATGCCAGGTGCCTCACTCCTTTGCCAACTAGCCTGGATTTCACTTTTTGTAGAGGGGCTCATCTCCTGACTCCTTCTAGCCCAAGGGGTGGGCAAAGTATGGCCACTCAAAGCCCTTGTGACTCCTAAGAATGACCCCTGAGGCTGCCTAGAAGTCCCCAGCCCCATCAACTGGGCAAATAATTCTGCCTCAAAACCAGTTAAAATCTGCCTAACCACAGTGGTTTGCTTCTCTAACCTTTCCCAACCTCCCGAAAAAAAATGGCCAAAACCCAGGCCAAATGATGGCTGGAAGTAACAGTGCATCATTCCTGGGCATGCCAAAACATGCTTGTGGACCCTGCCAGATGGGCTCAGAGACAGAAAATGGCCCCTGCCTCCTGCACAGTTGCCTATGCCTGTGCTAAGCCTCTCTCTCCTTACAGCTCTCTTGGGTATATCCATCTAACTCTGGCAGCCAGGAAAGGCTTCAAACAAGCTGTTAAACAAATCTTTGTTGAGAGCCCCTTGTTTCCTTGCATCTTAAGTCAAAAGGAAAAGCCTGCAGCTGTTCTGTTGTCCTGCAATTTCTGCCTTCCCCCTCTTCCCCGTCAGAGCCCATCAGTGGTCTTTTATTGGCTTTATTGGTTTCTGAGCCTTGAACTGAGGCCAGCAGCTGGGTCTCACCCCCTCCTGAGGCCAGGGAGCATCTCTGGTGAGTCCTACTGTTCCACACATCATCAGAGGTACCAGAAGACTTTGCCATGTTAACCTATTGCATCAAAATGGCAAAATGTCATGATATCATACCAGTAGCAACACAGTTTTTTTAGTTGCACTGTGGCTTTAAATGGTTGTAAAGCCTTTTTGAATCCCACACTGGGAGAAAGGCACAGTATAAATTAAATTAATGAATAAATAAAATATGAAGATGGTGACTGCCAAAGGTTCAACTGGTACTTTGTAACACACCTGACAGAGTTAACAAGTAAGTTTCCTAAAGAAGAAGAAGAAGGAAAAGAAAGAGAAGTCCTAGCCAATCAGCCTCAAACCTTGGGCATGGAGGTTGGACTCCTAGGAGCCAAACTCTCAATTTATCTGGGGCACTTGTACTCCATGTTGGTGAACACACGAGTGCTCTGAAGTGTAATCCAGAATCCTCAGCAGCACTGGGTTCCTTACAAAGTTTGCCTTGAAGTTAACTAGTTACAAATAACTGGTTGGTTGTATTTAGTTCCTTACTTCCAATTAACAAAAGTACTGTACAACTATAATAGCAACTTAATGAGGAATAAGGTCACTCCTTTTGAGCTGCAACTATAGCTTTAGTTACCTTTCAAGTTACAAAGTGAGGGCTCACTGAGCAGAACACCAATATCACATGATTCAAACAATAGCTCCTGCTCCTGCCACATCTTGTTTTTGTGGGTGTTGATATAGTGAGGCGGATGGCAAGAGACCTGGAGCCCAGTCACACTAGAGAAATTTAGAACTATCATCCCGTTTTAATTTCCATGTTTCCATCAAATGGAATTCTGGGGTTTGTAGTTGGAGGAAGCACTAGAGACCTCTGGCTGAGAATCCTAAAAAAGAGTTGCTAAACTGCGAATCCCAGCATTCTACAGGGCAGAACCGTGGCAGCTAAAGTGGAATACAACACTATAACTGTGTTGTGTGAATGGGTCTTAGAAACCAGTGGCTTGATCACTGGCCAGGAACTTGTAGCATTACTTCTTAATAACCAAAACGTAACTATTTTATTTGTTTTTTTAATGAGAAAGCATACAGTTCATTTTAAAAAACTGAAACTGTAATCAGCTTTCAGGGGGGAGGTGTAGAACTATAACAATATTTAATTATTTTTAAAGAAATAAGCCAAATATCCTGAGCACTTGTTCCTTGATAGAGAAGACAACATAGAAGAGATCTTCTGAACATGAGTCTAAAAAAACTCTGATTGAGGGGAATAAAATTTTAAAGTGGTGAAAGCATTCTTGTGGGAAAAGGTTATCAAGCCAAGGTACTCATCTCCTAGATCATTGGCAATCTTTCCAGACTGAGCTTTCTCCTAACTTCCTTTATACACAGGCTGGAAATGTCTCACTTTTAATAAGCAATGGGGAATCTTTAAAAATTTATTATTCAAAGACACGGGTTTCACGCAAACTAGTGCTTTTCCCTGCATTCAATGTAGCAATCTCTTAAGGCACAGTAAAGGTATAGTTACCTTCTCATGCTAGATTTATGCCACTCTGTATATTTGCACTATTGAGATAGAAGACACAGATCACTGGCAGTCATAAAAACTCAATTAGCAACTCCATTGTGCTCATCTTTCAGATACAGAACAGTTTTCAAACTCTCCTTTGCCTCTTAGTTGCCCTTCACTGCAGCAAAGCAAGCCTGTATCCACTCTAGCTCAGAACATTTGGGTAGTTCAGTGTCACCCCAAACTTGATACACATCTTTTATTTAAAAAAAATAAAATAAAATTAGGAAGTGCATATAATGTTTTTACTGTGTGGAAGAGTGGGAAAGTCAGCCATCCTTGAAGTAGCATACCTTCTCTATTCCTGTATGAACTACTGATCTGGAAAAGCCCTTTGGCTGGAATGAGACCAGTTAAGAGCAGCAATTCAGGCAGAGAAGCAACAGGGAAGATCCCTTGGACAACACATACCGCTGTCCCTCAGCACTGGGATCAACTGAACAATCTAAAGCCTACAAATACAGAAATATAAGAGAATTCCCTAATCCTTCACCATAGAAGTTGAGGGGAATATAGCAAAGACAGCAAGGAAGATAATGCAGAGATACAACAGGTAGCACCTTTCCTAGTTATTTTCTAGTTTTAAAGAAACCTTTGCTAGCTTACTAGCAATCTTCTCACACCACACACTTTGGGCAGTTAGAAACATAATTAGTTAGGTAGCCTAGAAGGCATTACAATGCTAATTATGCATGCTCTTGGCTGTATCTGGAACAAGGATGCTCTCTGCAAGCAAAATCTATTGCAAAGGGACAAGGATCACATCTTGCTTGCTTTTCGGTAAGTCTCTCATTCTTGGGATTGAATTCAAAGTTCAGGCAAATTCTGTGCCCCACAAAATGCTTGGAGCAAGGCCAAAAGACAACAGGATGGTGTATAAAGTCTGCAGTTTACTAGACGATGCTATAAACCAAGACAGGCAATTTGTACATTTACTCAATGTTGCACACTGCAGCTGACAGCTGCTCTCAAGGGTCTGAAACAGAGAAGAGTCTTTGCAAGCCCTGTTACCTGATATTTTTTTTTCACCTGAGTGTGCCAGAGACCGAATAAAGTCCCTTCGCATGCAAAACATGAGCTACAGTTATAAAGGAATGATACTTGGGAATGCAGCAATGGCCCATGGGATGAAGACATTGGTGTCCTTCTATTGCTAACTGGACAATGAACCTACTTGAAGCACTGCAGTTTGCAAACAGTTATACATAAGCCACAGACTGACAAGAACTACCTCTAAAACAACCTTCATACGGTATTGCTGGATATGCAACAGTGACAACACTATGCCAGCAATAAACCATAGAGGAGATCCTACATCATGCTTCCTTAATGTAAATTTATGCTCACCTAATTAAGCCACAGTTGCACTACACCACCCTTCCACAAAATACCAACACTGTACAACTGCTTGCTGTTTCCACAATCCCAGTAAATCAAGAGATACACTGAAGTCACTGATGAGGAGTTATGCACCATCCAGGAAGCTGCAACAGCTACATTTATAGAGCTTCACTTATTCTACAGTGAACTGAATATGGATGTCACACCATGGACAAAAAAGGTACAGTCACACACATAAGGGAACTTGCATGTATGTAAAACACCAACCAGATGCCAATCCATCCTTCATTTCATTGTGCCTCAGCACAGAGCCCATCCTGATACACTCACATCCACAACTTATAAGCTGAAGGGATGGAGGGGAATGACAAGTGAGAAGCATGCTGATTTAAAAGATGGTTAATCTATATCTACATCATGCAGTATCTATAAAGTATAGAACATGAGACCCAGCGGGCACTGGACTTTGACCTGGAGATCAGGGTTCAATTCCCCACTTGGCCATGGAAACCCACTGGGTGACACTGGGCGTGTCACACACTCTCAGCCACAGAAAACCCTGTGATAGGATTGCCTTAGAGTCATCCTAAGTTGTAAATGACTTGAAGGCATACAACATAGAAGATGAAGGCTCTGAAAAGAAGCACAACACAACACATCAGGAGGCATGACATAAGTGTGTAACAACACAATAAACTTCTTAAGTTTTATCAGCCAAACAGCCTCACCTTGTAAACCTCCAAGCACACTGGCAGTATAACAGTAAGCACATTAGCAGATACGCTATTGTTTGTACAAAGTTAGTATTAAGTGAAAGGGCAGTATAGCACAACCACTACTTAATTATATGAATGTAGATTCATGAAGGCAAACACAAAGCGGGATCTTGTCTATGGTTTATTGCTGGCATAGTGCTATCACTTGTGTCTACTTCCATGCATCTGATGAAGTGAGTTGGCATCCAGAAAGCTTATGTTAGAAATTTCTCTCAGTTAGAATCATAGAATCATAGAAATGTAGAACTGGAAGAGACCCCAGGGGCCATCCAGTCCAACCCCTTGCCATGCAGGAACACCCTCAAAGCACTCCCGACAGATGGCCATCCAGCCTCTGCTTAAAAACCTCCAAAGAAGGAGACTCTACAACACTCCCAGGCAGTATGTTCCACTGCGGGACAGCCCTGACTGTCAGGAAGTTCTTCCTGAGGTTCAGGTAGAATCTCCTTTCCTGAAGCTTAAATCCATTGCCTCTTGTCCTGGTCTCTGGAGCAGCAGAAAACAAGCCGACTCCCTCCTCTACGTGGCAAAGTACTCCCAAAGGTGCTACACGATTCTTTTATACAGGATCTTTTCACTGAAAATCTCATATTATCTACATGGACTTTCCCCACGTTTTCTTACTCAGCAATAAAAAAAAACAGTCTCCCTCTGGTACTTGATTTCATTTCTCTCTGTCTCTCAATATTTATGGTTTTCCTGTCAGCAGATTTTTTAACCACTTCACTAATTGCTTTTAGGACTCAAGGCTGCACTTTCTACTTTGGCTCCTTAAAAATTAGCAAAGAACAGCTGAGTTTTAAGGCCTCACATAGATACTGAACTGTCTTTATTAGACCCAATGACAGTCTTAATAATAAGGCACAATAAAGAATCTGTTTTACCACCCTGTGAATTTTACTGTGGATCAAGAAGGCCATGACATTAACTCCCTGTTTTCAAGGCTGGGATATATCTAAAATCAGCTTTTAAAAACAGAACAAGAGTTCTCTTACTTCTGCTACAATGTCCAGCTGATACTACTTTCTGCTGTGGTATTATCAAGAAGCATATTCTCTATCTGATTCTGCTCTCAGATATTGTGATACCTGATACTAAAAATGGGCATAACAGAATTCACACATTCTTTTCAGACAGTCTTAGAAATCTTTGCTGTACAGCTTTATCATACCCCTCAACTACAGCAAAACACAGCAATCTCACACACAAAAATAGCCACTTTTTTGTTGTTGTTGTTTTTTGTACAAGAGTCCTGGTTTTTGCACAAGATTTTTTAGAGTGCTAGATTTTTGATGTGCATGATTTTGTTGCTTTTTGAGTAGAAAAAAGTGTTTTCTGCATTTTCTCCATGGGAAGAAGGGTGTGAGTCTACACCAATCAAACAAACCAAACACCAATCAAACCAATCCACAAAATAACAGAGGCACAGCAACTGAACCCAACATTCTACTCCATGCAGACCCCAATTAGTCTGTCAAGAAGGTTTTCCTCAAAGACACGATGCCTTTTACAATCATGTAGATTCAATATTGATTCTCTCATATAGTGGATATATGACCAGATTATTCCAGATTATGATATACTCCCAACATGGCTCTCTCTGACTGTAGTTCAAATATCCCATTTAACACCCTTTTTCATAGTGAAGCCTCATACAGACCTAGGTAAGTGCCTGACACATTTTTTCTACAAATTAGGAATGTGCAAATGCCTTCAATCTTTACCACAGAGTCTGAAATGTCAACAACTCTCAGTTGATAACATTTCAACATCCAAGACTACAAGAGCTTTGGTAAAATGCCAGATCAGTCTCGGGTTGTTACTCCTGTCTCAGCAACAAAGGCCCATCCTTATACTTTTAAACACCTGTTCTCAAGATCAACACAGTGATCTGATGGAAAAAGAACATCCTTTGAGGAGAGTCCAAGGGCAACAAAGTCCTTGGGTATTTGCAAAATAGTTTGAGCCCTATAAAAAGATTGACACTCATCAAACCATTTTTCATTCCCTCTGCTTGTTGGAAGAGGAGGTACAGGGGGAAAAAAGTGAACATTCTCACTTAGAAGTAAGTATGTCTGCTATTTTAAATTCGAACACATCAAGGGGTCCCAACAAAACATCACACGAGATAATGAATTCTACAAAGGCATTACTATGGTATTGAACAGCATTTACTACAACAGTTTGAATATTGAACTTAGAGTCCTTTCACACTACTATGTGTGAAACACACACCGCTATGATTCCACTTTAACTGTCATGGCAGCCTCTTATGGAATCCAGGGATTCACTGTTTTATTAGATGTTTAGAACTTTCTGCAAGAGACCTCTAGTGCCTCACCAAATTATAAATCCCATGATGACACAGGATCCAGCCATGGCAGTAAAATATTGAGGCACTATAATTGTGCAGTGTGACTGAGATGTAACAAGAAATGTAAGGTCCTACACTTAGGCAGAAAAAATGGAATGCACAAATATAGGATGGGGGACATGTGGCTGGATAATAGTATGTGCGAAAGGGATCTAGGAATCTTGGTAGATCACAAGCTGAAAGTGAGTCAGCACTGTGACGCAACAGCCACGAAAGACAACGCAATTCTTGGTTGCATAAATAGGAGTATGATGTCTAGATCAAAGGAGGTAATGGTACCACTTTATTCTGATCAGTTAGACCTCATTTGGAATACTGTGTCCAGTTCTGGGCACCTCAATTCAAGAAGGATATCAACAAGCTGGAGCGTGTCCAGAGGAGGGTGACCAAAATGGTGAAGGGTCTGGAAGCCATGCCCTATGAGGAACAGTTTAGGGGGCTGGGTATGTTTGGCCTGCAGAAAAGAAGGTTAAGAGGGGACATGATAACCATGTTTAAATATTTGAAGGGACGTCATGTCGAGGAGGGAGTGGGCTTGTTTTCCGCTGCTCCAGAGACTAGAACAAGGAGCAATGGATTCAAGCTGCAGGAAAGGAGATTCCACCTGAACCTCAGGAAGGACTTCCTAATGGTCAGAGCTGTCCAGCAGTGGAATATGCTGCCTTGGAGAGTGGTAGAGTCCCCTTCTTTGGAGGTTTTTAAGCAGAGGCTGGATGGCCATCTATTGGGAGTGCTTTGATGGGTGCTCCTGCATGGTAGGGAGTTGGACTGGATGGCCCCGTGGTCTCTTCCAATTCTGTGATTCTATAATTTGGTGAGATTAAGGTTTACAACTGCTTATCTTAGACAAAAAGGTGGGTAAAGGGAGACATGACAAAGATTTATAAAATACACTATGAGGAAATATGTCTCCTAATCTGTAATAAGAGAACTCAGGGTGGTAAAGTAAAGCTGAAGGAGGAAGATAGAAAGTCAGGACAGACAAAACTAAGTTCTTCCTCACCAAGTGCATAAATTATGGCATTTTCTGTATGGTGTGGTGATTGGCCGCCAACATGGATAGCTTTAAAAGATTAGAAAAGATAAAGCTATCAATGATTACAAGTCATGATGATTGTATATGCAAGATCAGAGGCAGTATGACTTTCACTATCAGTTGCTAGGGAACATGAGTGGATGGGTGCTACTGTACTAACATCTTGCTTGTGGGCTTCCTGTAGGCAACTGGGTGGCCACTATGGGAATGCTGGACTAGCAAGTCCCTTATTTTCTTACCAATGCAATCCTGTACGTGCCTATTGGAAAGTATGGTTAATTTACTGGCAATTCAGGAAAACGTAAAAATGCATGCACTTATTTTTTTCCCCTGTTTAGCAACTAATCTGAGTCCCAACTTTAAGTACCTATATACCACTAAATTAATCAATTCTACGTCATCGATATATATTGTATCCTGCAAATTATGCTGGTAATGTAGACAGTTTTCTGCTGCAAAGGAAATAAAAATATAAAATAGTGTAGAAACAATGGAGGGAGATGGGAGGAAGCTTCATCACATTTGTGATGGGCAACTTTTAGCCAGTCAGATATTGAAGGACTTCTTGTTGCTGTTGTTGTTGTTGTGTGCCTACAAATCGTTTTCAGCTTACGGCAACCCTAAGGTAAACCTATCAGAGGGTTTTCTTGGCAAGACTTGTTCTGAGAGGGTTTTGCCTTTGCCTTTCTATAAGGCTGAGAGAGTCTGATTTGTCCAAGGCTGCCCAGTGGGTTTCCATGGCCAAATCTCAAACCCAGGTCTCCCAGTGTCTTATTCCAATGCTCAAACCACTACACCTCTACTGGCCCTGTTAGCTGGGGAACCACAGATTCCTCACGTCCACAAGTCTGTACATTGTCCACCTGCTAAGCAGGTTTTTCACAGTATCAGGACATGGATATTATGATCTAGGAGTTCAACATGATCTATTTTTACTATGTAGTGCAGAATAAATCCAGCCAAACGGCAACCACTTAAATTTCTCAGATTTCAATGGGATGCATTAACTCTCTTCCGCCAGAAATCAATGGGTCTTAACATCTGTGAACCTTTGCCAACACCATGCACTTATGTTATCAACTTCATGTGCTAGATGGAATGGCAGTGTTGAGAGCACATAATCAATGTCTGGCACATATTGTTTCCTAGAACTCTCTGGCCACAAACCAGGACAAAAGTTTGACAAGCCAAAACTCACTGATTCATTTCACTAGATCTAGGCACAATTAAGTCAGCATGGGGGCATGGCTTCACACAAAGAACTCCATATTAAACAAAGGAAATGTAAAGGAAGAATCCAGCACAAAACAGCTAAATCAACATTTACCAAGAAGTTCATTTCCGCTATGCATGGCCTCAATTGAGAACATGGGTTTCTATCACTCATGTAACTAATTCACTAATGCCAGGAAATTTGCTAATAATCGTCAGTGAACTACCACTACTTTAACTTATGCATCATCATCCGTTATTCTTCCCTACCCTTCCCTTTGGGTCTCACTCCTACCTTTTTTCTTATTTTTCTTATGTACATGCACTATTTGTCAATTCAAGATAGCATTCCATGCATCTGATCTATAAAAGTTTAACTTTTCTCAACCTTGAATGCCTCCTCATATGTTGCTCTATAACCCCTAAAATCTTCACCCACGACAACCACTGGCTGATGATAGTGCAAGTCTAACATATTTATAGCACACCAGGCTGGGGCAGGCTTACCCATGGCTTAATAAATTTATTTGCCTTTAAGGCGCCACAAGACTTTGGTTCAAGCTTATGAGCCTACTGCTTTTTTCCCTTCCCTTTTACTTTCTGGTGTCAAACTTAAACTTGAAGAAGATCTGATATTATTTTCCTGATCTACAGGGCAATTTAAGATGTTATGTTCCAGCAAGTCCCATCATTACTCCCCACTTGAATATGCTGGTTAAGGCTGATAGAATTCACACTCCAGAAATATTTGTACTCCAGGGTCCACCCCAACCTGAGGTTTGCACACAAAAATGGAAGGGAACACTGGTAGTTCACTTTTCCAAGTTTTAGCTGTCCACATATGCTCATCCATTCAAGCTAGTGCTGCTTTCCTCCATTCCTGAGCTAATACTTGCTGAAGAAGCAGATACTGGCATCCCATGTGTTAATGTTACTTATCTATTTTAAATCCCATGACTTAATGGCACATCTAGGACTAAAAGAAAGCCCAGAGAACAATCAAATGAGATTCTCTTGTCATAATCATTTCAATAATTCCACTTCCAATACAGAGCCAAGCAGCATGTCCTATTGTAGAAACCAATTATATTTGCATCTGGTCTTGTATGTGACTTTTCCCTTCTTCTGTGTATAGCTGAAGCTGAGTGCATTTCATTCCAAAACCTGAGATGAACTAAGGCCAACATCTGTTGCCACAAGAAACTCAAATTACTTTTAGGTTTCACTCAGTCCAGGCTGCAAATATCTCGGTTAGACTTCAACCTTCCAATTAGTTCAATAAAAGAAATTTGGTTCCCCCCTCCATGTTGTAGGATAATAGACCTTTTTTGCAGGCTTCTTGATTTTCTTGCAGAAACCTTAAATCACAGAACAGATCTCCAACTCTTTGTCCCATCCATTCTCCCTCTAATGAGGATCTTACATTCCTGGAAAACCAATACACCGCTAAGTTTTGCTTTAACTCTCATGAGTGGATATTATGGGTCCTGATACTCACATTCTGATGTAAAATTTACAAAGAGCTAGACTGACAATGTAGGCATTCTAAGACATTGCTTTTGCATCGTTGTAAACAATGGCTTCAAATTTCTGTTATTTCTTATGTATGGATTGTTGCTGTTTGATATAAACAAAAAACAGCCAGGACAAAATGTGTACCAACAAATCTATTGCTTTTTGCTCTTGTGGTTATTTTTTTGGTCTAAGACAGGGTAATGTTTTCACACACACACACACACACAAAATCCTTCACCACAATTTTGAACAAACCACGATGTAATGGAGAAGTGACACAGTTTGTTAGTAAGCTGACTCATTCAGAGGAAACTGAAATTCTTCCATGGTGGGGAAGCATCATTACTGGGAAGAAGAAATTCAAGAAGCACGCATTACATTCTACTGCTAAACACAATCCTAATGCATAAAAGACTGGAATTTTCACTGGGATCAGAAATACTCCACAATTGATTCAAAGCCATCAAAGTGCATGAGGATTAAAATAAGAACTAGAATTATGCACATGATTCCTTTATAAAAATCACCATTTGCTCTTCTTCCCTAGAGATCTCCACGTACCCTCCATGTTTCAGAATTTACCATGACACTGTTAGGACATTTGGAAAAAAGACCTCTATCCCCCACATGGCGAGTACTGTCTGACACCATAAGAAACCTTTGCTAAAATATGAAACTGATGCAATGATTTCCTGGATAGGGTTGTGAAGAAAGTAGTGGCTCCAACTTCTCAGCTTTCAGGAGATTCCATGCTTCTCAGAAGGTGACTCCAGGATAGATGTGCACAAAAACTTATATGGATCAGGTCCTCCCACTTGCTGGTGGTGTGTTAACGCAGCAAATATGGTCTAAGGTAGCCCGTTTCCCACAAAAAAACAAAAAATAAAATAAAATAAAATAAAATAAAAATTGTTGTACACAATTTTTGGTGTCTTGATTTACATTCATTTTGTGTTTCTGGACCCATGATTTAAATAGAGACTGGCATTAATGAGGGGAGCTAGTTCCACAGGGAATCACTGGAGACCAGAGGGATGAGTTCCAGAGGAGTGAAGTAGCCACAAAGTTTTCTGTTTTACTAACCTATCCTCATTTGAATTTGAAGAGGTTTAAAGCACAGAACATCAAAGTTTACCTCTTCCTAGAAAAATCCTCCCTTCCAGACAATCAGTTGCTCACCTCTCACATAAGAAAGCAGAGAAAACCTCTTCATCTACACCAGAACTCCAAGATCCAGTTTCCTTATCACCCTACCCCCACTGCTTGTTTTCCACCAACGCTAAGATTGCATTTGCTTTCTCCCCCCCTCCCCCAACTCCCTCAGGCTAGGCAGGAAAAACAAAACCTGTCATCTTTCCTTAACACTCAAAACTCTACACCATCCCTCCAAACAGCCTCACTCCCTTACTTGACCCTCCTTGTTCTCCTGCCTCTCTCAACTGCACAAGTGTGCTGGGAGAGCTGTACACTGTGGGTCAGATTTTATTCATTTATTTCTGGAGAAACACTACAAATCTGAAATGCACAATGCATTTCATGTACAAATACAAATGCTGACTCACCTTTACCTATGGACTTCCTTGCATAGATTATGCATACTTCTAACCCTGCCCTCTCCTCAGCTTCAATTTAAGGTTCAAAACATCTCCCTTATTTTGATGATACAGTCTAGCTTTCACCAGCTCTGGATGGTATTAGGCTATAGTTTTTATCATCTCTGACCACTGGGAATAATGAATATTGTACTCCAACAACAGTTAGCAATCCCAGATAAGAGCTGTTATGCTGCTTCTATTGCATCTACAGCTGTGCTTTCTAGTCAAGATGTTACCTGGGCTCTTTGTGTATCTACTGCCTTCCTTTGGCTTAGGTCAAAGCCCACAAATACATTCACCTGCAGCAGGTTTTGGATCACCACTGTCCCTTCCATCCTTGAAAGCAATAGATACCAAATACCTAAAATCACAGAATAAAATCTTAGAGTTGGAAGAGACCGCAAGGGACGTCTAGTCCAGCAATACAACTAAAGCACTCCTGGAAGATGGCCATCCAACTTCTGTTTAAAGATCTCCAAAGATGGAAATTCCACCATCCTCTGAAGCAATCTGTCAAATTGCTCTTAGAGTAAAGGTCTTCCTGATGATTGGGTAGAATCTCTTTTCATGGAATTTGAATCCATTGGTTCATGCTCCAGTTTCTGGACAAGCAGCGGACAACAAGCTTGCTCCATCTTCTACACGACACCAAACATTTAAAGATGACTATCACGTCACCTCTCAATGTTCTCTGTGTTATTCAGTTCATTAAGCCATTCTTCATAAGCCTTAGTTTCCAGATCTTTGATCATCTTGGTTACCCTTTTCTGGACATGTTCCAGCTTGTAAGTGTCCTTCTTGAACTGCAGTGCTCAGAACTGGACACTGAATTCTCAGTGAGGGCTGTCCAAAGCAGAATAAAGTGGCACTAATACTTCCCTCAATCATGACACTATACTCCTGTTGACACAGTCCTTGCCTATTCCTTGTATCATCTAGGCTCATATATGGTCAGGCTTTCACTGTCATTCTGGAATAAATTTCAAGGAATTTGGTTGGTTTTGGATTTGACTACTATAAGTCATACATGTAGTAGTACCTCGAAGGGCACGTCAGAATCTGTAATTAATCCAAAATACAGTTTGTTAACTGAGACTGTGCATTAATGACTACCTTATGCAGATGCTTCAACAAATGTGCCAAACCCAATTATCTGTTTTCTCTCTTTTATCCTTTTACACACTCCTTTGCTATCATCCCTTACTTAGAAAATAAAAAAACAAGAGCTTCAAAAGGAACCAGACAGGATGCCAAAGTTCCAGCTGTCAAACAGAAGTCACATACATGCATAATTCTCATGTGACCATGAGGACTAGAGACTTGATTCCTTTCTAAGAGAAGCTGAATTGGGAGTTTGGGTGAGAAACCCAAAGCTTTGCATATCAGTTCTGATTTTCATCTGGCCTTAGCAACAATACCTTAACCTCTTTGCTGCTAAAAAGCTTAAGATTAATCTTTTGTTAATGGGGAAGTTAATTTGACTTTGATCTAACCTGTTCATATTTTCTGAAAATGACTGAAAAATATTGCCAAGAGATATTTCCCCCACCTAAATGTTTTAGACAGCATTATCCTCCCCACTCTTATGAGACAGATTCATTCATTTTGTGCAAGACAGAAAGAAATTAAGCTACAAAGCAAGTCGTGGGACTTTTTCCTTTTATCCATTTCCCTGTTTCTTTTCCTTTCTGAACACTGCCGTGAAAATCGCAACATAATCAGGTCTCATGTGGGCCAGCAGTCTGAACAGAGTAATTTTGATCTGCCCAGTGATTCTGAAACAGCACACAAAGGATGTGTCACACCATATTAGACTACTGGTTCATCTAAATCTTCTTCCAAAGAGGAGAAGAAGCCAGATGATACAACTAAGGGATAAAAAAAGACCACCCAATGTCCAATTTTTACACAGAAAAGACTACCATGATACATATTCTAACTGGGCTGGAGATCTAGGGAAAATTCCTTTAGTATGCCAAATACTAGATCTTTTCCCTGAATTGTAAAGTAGTGAATACAATATGAGGGCAATGCACAGAGAACATTCACTGCTCTTTTTTTTTTAACTACAGAAGTTCCATATTTCTCACCCTGTGGACACTTTCATGAAGCTGATTCTGTGACTTCAACTACATTATCCAATGACGGACTTAAAAAGTAATCCTATAGTGTTATGCCAGGTTCAACAGCTGCCATTATTACTGGCACAAGGACTAAATATGGGCAACGATGAAAGTGAGCTGGGAACAACTAAGATTTTGTTAGCATCCTAAACTCTCCAAATCATCAGTCCCACCTAGGAATGGGTAAGCATATCATCTGGTGTGAATTTTCCAAATTCTGCGTTTTTATTTTTATCTGTTCATATTTAGGGTGAAAAAAACTTGGAATTTTTAGAAACTGAATGTAGAAGAACCCCCCCGCCCAGGCTTTGAGTTTGGGTGTGAATCCCTCTGTATTCAGCCAAGTTAATGCTGAGTTGTGCTTGCCGTATTTGTTTTAAATGAGAGACATTTCATCTTTAACACCTACATAGTAAGCAGATACATGTTCCTCCCCATGCTGGCAGCAATTCCAATTCAATTTGGCTAGAGCAAATGGTGAGTGGGAGAGGTCAATTTCAGTCCATTGCCTTTTTGTAGGACTTGCCACAATTTGCACATTTCTTCATATTCAGGAGAGAAAGAATTTGAGGTTTAAAAAATCAAACAAAAAATGATGTTGCTCAAAAATCCATTCATACTCTATTCACTCAAACTCAATAGTTTTCCCACTGATGTTAGGCTGAATTATAGATGAGGAGGGACTAGTATTGCCAGGTTTGCAAAACAGTAATAAGGGACAGTAGAAATTCATGAGATCTAGGACTGACAATCAGAAAGTACAGGTATAGCTCAGTTGACGAAGTAGATGTGTTCCAGGACATTACTTATTTAACAGGAAAAAATAACACCAGAGGCAGAAATAACATAGGACGAATAGGAATAGGTTCCTATGCAAAAAAAGAAAAGAAAAGAAAAGTTCAACATGTAACAGCAAACTTTTTATTCAAAACTAACAAAATATCCAGGTGAAATGAAACAGACTGGTCAGTTAAGTCTTGCAAAAAGGTTAAAAAAAAATAACCTTCTAGAAACCACTGGAAACTTCATGTAAAATGCATCCAGGGAAGACCTCTTCTTTCACCATCCTCTGTGATTTCCATTTTGGTGTTCAAATCTAAGCTTTTTTAACATGCTGGAGGTAGTTGGTGAGAGTGGCTTAACTGCTCCCTCCCATAAGCCAGTGGGTTCTTAACCTTTTCTTTACTGGGACCCTCTGTAAATATGATTTGTTGCTGGGTTGCCTTTGGTTTATATGACAAAACATACCGAAGCATACCCTCTGCAACTAAAAGAGTAGTTCAAATATTTACAGTGTAAAAAGAAGAAGTCTTGTGACATTTTCAAAACTAAGTCATTTATTTTAGCTGAGCTTTTGTGGATTATAATTGATCAGCTCAGCTGTGCTGATGGAGTACAATACTCAAACCTCAGGTATATACGCATAAGTTACATAAATGATTACATATGTCGCAGTTACACTGCAGAAGGAATTAAGTTAACCCTCATCAAGTTTTAGTTATAACATAACCTACTTAATAATATAACTTGCTTGCTTGCTTGGGTATCAGCAAAAAAAGGGAAGAATTAATTACAATGATTGCTAATTATTTACTTTCAACTCTGTTTTTGCTTTTTGTGTTTCTCACTAGTTACTGGTAATATTGGAAAGATTTCTCTCCTTACATAGACTTGCCAAGGTCTTAAAAGCCCCCAAAGAGGGCTTTCTCTCAGTTCCACCACCATCACAAGCCCACTGGGTCAAGTGATGAGAGAGGAAGTCCTCAGCGACTCCTCCCAGGCTGTGGAACTCCCTCCCACATGAGGTTTCGTTGGCTCCCCTCTGCTCTCTTTTACCCTGGGCTAGTATTACACTAATTGTAAGCTTGGGGCCAGGCTAAGACCTTTCCATCTACACAAGCGTTTAGTGATTAACTGGTTACAGGGAGTCTTTTTTTTTTTTTTACAGAATATCTGTTCAGTATTTTTAACCTTGTCATTAAGTTTTTAAATGAATTTACAGTTTTTAAAATTGAATTGCATTTTAATACAAAAACTTGTTTAACCGTATCCCTTTTTAAAAGACGTTGCTTCTTGTTTTAACTTTTTTTTTTGAAAGCCACTTGGGGTCTCATACTGGGACAAAGGTAAGATAGAAACAGACAAACATTTACTTCCAAGCTCTGGTTCTACGTTTTGAGGGGGGGGGGTGCCTGGGTGCACACATGGACATACGTGCGTTCTTTTACTCTGGGCTAGTATTACACTAATTGTAAGCTTAGGACCAAAAGAACAGTACTCTGAGCAACTGTATAATTTAAAAACGGATTTCAAGAGCTTAGCTGGCAGCTGGATTTAAACGAACCTAGCAGGTGGCCTGTTCTAAAATGTACGAATCATATGTAAATATAAAAAGATTTTGGATGTACCGCACTCCATGTTCTCAGAACTTCTGAGCTAGGGAACGGTTCTATAAAGCAATGTTGTTTATACGCACACACACACATATACAAAGTGATCAGGCTGTACATAAGGTATACTCCATGAGAGCTGTGTGAGTCTGTACAACAGCACTGTCATTTACGGATGAACAATTGTGGCTGTGTATGGAGATAGGACATAGCTTAATGGCAGAGTATCACCTGTTTTCCATGAAGAACGTTCCAGTTTCAGTCTCCAACCTCTACAGTTAAAAGTGATCATGTCCCAGAAGACAGGAAAGATCTCTTTATGCTGAGACCTTAGAGAGACATTACCAACAGACCCTTTCACACTACACAATCAGGGTACAATGATTCTACTTTAACTGCCGTATCTGCATCTTACGGAACTCTGAGGTTTGTTGTTCAGTGAGGCACTACAGCTCTCTGGCTGAAAATTCGAAATTGTTATTTGACAGCAAACGGGCTTCAACTTATGATGACCCTTTGAATGAGATACATCCAAGACCTCCAGTGACCAACAGCCCTTCTTAGGTCTTATCAGGATCATGAGTGCCTTGAATGAATTAGTCCATTTGTACTGCAGTCTTCCTCTCTTCTCCTGCTTTCAACTTTATTGAACATTGTCATCTTTTCCAATGACTCTTACCAGCAGATGATATATCCAAAGTTCATCAGCCTTGGTTCAGTCATCTTGACTCTGAGGCCCTTTCCACACAGAGGGAAAAACACGGGGTAACACAGGGTAGGACGATCTCACCCGGAGCTCGTCTACACCATGGGGTGCACTAGGGCGGTTAGAAACGTGGAGTTTCCCCACCTCAAACCACCCTTGCACGGCCGCGGGGGTGGCGCCGCGTGTTTTATAAAGACCACATTTCATGTGCACGCTAGCCCGTCGAAGCGCCCCGTGGGGAATTGCAGGGGGCGGGCTTCCGGCTGCTGCGCTTCTCCGATTGGCGGAGAGCCGCCGGAAGCCGCCAGCTGCCATTTTGGGCACCGCCAGGTGCCACCACCGTGTAGAGCGGCGAATGCACGCTGCTCCCCGCGGCGACGGATCGAGGTAAGCTCTGTTCCCGCGTGCGCCACCCCGTTTCCCCGCGTTTCATGCCCCCCCCCGTATGGAAAGGGCCTGAGTGAGAGTTCTGGCCTGATTTGCTCCAGGACTTCTTCATCTGTCATCTTAGCAGTACATGGTATACGCAGAACTCCTCAAGCACATTTCAAATGTGTTGATTTTCTTCCCGCCAGCTTACATCACTACTCAGCTTTCACAATCAACTGTTTCTGTCCAGTGTCTTTTACTGTCCAGTATGTGGACTTTATCTTGGAATCATGCTGAACAGAAGCGAAAAGCACATTGCCGTAAACCTTGGCAACATCCACTTTATACCTATAGCTACTCTTGTATTGGAGTGACCACACATTAAACACTTAGTTTGAAAACCTACACAAGTTCTGCAAATATGTCAAATTATTATGCATGCAGACTATTATTTTAAATGGTTTTTAAAAATATATTTTACACTCTGTCTTTCCTCCACTGAACATATGGTGGCATACATGACTCTCCTTATTTTATCCTCACCACAACTCTTTCAGGTGGGTCAGGCTGAAAGAGAAGGAGAGACTAATCCAATATTTGTTTCTCACAGGAACTTCTCCCAAGTTTCTCCTTTCACACAACTTTTGTTCCAATATTAAAAACTCTCAGATAGTGCCTCAAAGCTCCATAAACTGGTAGGAAAAAAAAAATCACAGTCTGACATATCCTGAACATTTGAAAAGGCACTTAGGAAATGTCCAGAGTGCTTATATCCGAACCCTTAAGGCATCAAGCTGGGAGAATTGGTGGACTCCCACTGAATTATAGTTCCCTATTAGCCCTCGGCATTGGTCTGGGATTGGTCTGGCTGGGATTGACAAGTGCTGGAACACTCCAGCCCCTTCTCGCCCCTGCCTTAGTAGCTGGAGATAGGATGTGTATATATCTTTTCACACAGGGCTTGGAAAAATTAATAAATCTATGTTGCCACACAATTTAAGTAATGGTAGAATATGATAGCTTTCATGCTACCTCAGAAATTCTTATGGTACCCTAAGAAGATTCATTATCATTATACACAGGCATAGTTTTCTTCTCGGCTTCCCTTATTTTTTTATTTACTATCTTGGCCCAATCAGAATGGCTTCCTCCTGCCTGTCAATCATGGGATCAATATTTATTGGTCTATGTAATGCAGTGGTTCTCAACCTGTGGGTCCCCAGATGTTTTTGGACTTCAGCTCCCAGAAGCCCTGACCATTGACCATAGTGGCTGGGGCTTCTGGGAGCTGAAGTCCACAAACATCTGGGGACCCACAGGTTGAGAACCACTGATGTAATGTATATTTTGCTTTTTTTCCTGAATATGTGCTCAAAGCATCTCTCTGTGCTCAACTAACAAATATCAGTTGAAAATGCCCAACACTGCAGGGCAAGACAGTATAAACACAACATCACACGACACAACACTGCTGTCCTCAGTAACATCTGACAGTACTCAGAATACGCCTAAGGGGCAAACAACACATCCTACTCATGTAAGTGAGCCTCAGTGGCCAGGCTTTCTCTTTTTAAAAACAAAAGGGAAGCAATTCCAAGTGACAAAGCAACTGGGCAGGGTGTGCATAACTATTTTCTTACATGCAGCTTTTACATTCAATATCCTCCTGCAACCTGCTTTATCTGTTGCAACAATCCAAACATGAGACTATGAATGCCAACTTATGTTTTGAATTCTACTTTTATTGGAGGCGGTGGGGGGGATGTTCCAGGTGGAATCCTGCAAAGAGAAGAAGGAAAGCAGAGCTGGAAAGGAGAACCATGGACAGCTCCAAGTGGATCTGGGAGAAATCCAGGCAGAATATGGGTAACCAAGAAGGAGAGATTAAGATGCCAGAGCATTTAGATCAGCATCTTCATAGAAAGCAGCTACCGGTATTAGTGCTGGAAAGAGCTATGCTTGAACCTTTGCCATTGGTTCCAGTAGTGCTGAGGGGTAGGGATGCTACCTGTGTGTGTGGTTGTCTGGGCTGTTGTAAAGCAATCAATCATGCTAAGTGGCCAAAGTATAAGATGTAAAGTTCTGGTTACTCCAAGAAGAGGACACGTCAACCTTTGTGCTCGGGAGGAACAGACTAACAAACTGGCATACTGCTAAGCATCTTTCTGCCTCACATCTCTTGCTTCTCAATCAGTTACAAGTAGAAGTAGTCAAGAAAAAAATGTGAGAGGTTGACCAGGCCCACAGACTCACATTCATCCTTTAGTGAAATAATATGTTTTACCAGTTGAATTGACCCAACTTGAAACAGAACTGGTAGATAATGCAGAGAGGGAGGGAGGGAAGCTAAAGGTGCTACAATTATAACTCAGCAAAAGAAAGTTAAACTGTTGATATATTTCAGGTACACTGTGGTCATTTTTTGGTTAGACATAAGGAAAACGTATGCTTTTTGCTTCACGTTATTATAAATATTCCAGTAAAATAATTTTCTCATAAAAATTTGAATGTGCTTGAATGAAATATTTAAACCAAACATACTAAATCAAATAACACTATTTAGAGCACTGGAATTTTTTTTCAGAAAATTCTCCAGTTTTACTTTTTCAAGAAAACTGACATCATTGCTTTGGTGGTGGGGGGAGCTTCTGCTGTGCCAATGGGTCAGAGGTGGAGTTTGAGGATAGGGCAGAACAATCCTTTCAGGTTCTGTACAACGAAACAGCGTCAGGGTTTTCCTCCCACAGATGTCTCTGGCAGAGTGGATTCTTCCAGAGCATAGTAATGTTACCTTTTGGACTTCATCTCCTGACATGGAAAATGTACTCCCTGAAAATTAACTTTTATGAACTCTTGTTGCTCTGAGGTTTGTTACAGAGATGATTTCCTTACCCAGAATCTGTCTGTGGACATTTATGCTGGTCAGAGGGGATCTGACAATAAGGTACTGGTGACATTGCTGGGAAAGGGAGTCAGAGAGGACTAAGCTGAAATGAAGGCACTTCTTTGCTTCAAATTCCTTGCACTTTGGGGTAGAAGGCAAAAGCAATGGTTCTCCTACATTTGGCTTCATTTAAGTAATATTCATCTCACGCAAAAAAGAGTCAACATAGTATAGTGGTTTGAGTGTTGAACTAGGACTCTAGGAGATCAAGATTTCAATTCCCACTCAAAACCTGCTAGGTGATCTTGGCCAAGACACACTCTCTCAGCCTAAGAAGAAAGCAATGGCAAATCTCTTCTGAATAATTAATATGACCAAGAAAATCCCAGGATAGGTTCACCAGAATTCAGAATAGACTTGAAGGCACATAACAACAACATCTCAGACTGATTACAGATACTTCTGCCATAGCTGGCAGTTGTAATGAACCATCACCTCCAATGGTTTCCCTCACTACTTTGGTTAAAGAGGGGTTGGCAACAATACACAAATCTGTAACAGTTGATCAGTAAAGGAAAAAATAAATAAATAAGAATGCATGTACTTTAAGCTGCACAGTTTTTTTTATAAATTTTCCCCAAAGCTATCACTTATTTCTAGCTCCAGCATGACAGTGAGCATGGTGTAGTGGTGTGATTACTGGACTACAAGCCTGAAGAGCAGGGTCTGATTCCTCAGCCACGGAAGCCCCCTTGGGTGACCTTGGGCATATCACACACTCCCAGTTCCAGAAAACTCCGTGATAGGATTTTTATAAACTGGAAACAACTTGAACGCACACAGCAACAAAGGTCTAGTATACCAACGGAAAAGTAAGGGTTTTAGCTCTTTGCTGAGGTATGACCTAGAGTTAGCATCCATATCATACTTCCATGTAGTGACATAAGACACAGAGCTTTTTCTGGATTAATGGTTCCAACCACAGAGCTGAAAAAAAAAGCCTAACTGTGCAGGCCTGGTCCTATTTTTAAATTTGCTTGAAAGATTAAAAAACTGCTGCAGAGAATCCTCATTTCTCAGAGTCTTTGCTCACATCAACTTCTCAGCAACTTCTGACTGTATTCTGGGACAATTTCTGAACAGGAGTGGGTGGATTAAGCTCCCAATTAAACCCTGAGAGCAAAACCTGTTCACAGCAGTTCTGAACTTGGCTCAAGCACTGTTGTCATAATGATAAAGGTGTACCAGAAGTAACAGTGGTAAAAAAAGTAAATGCTTTTGCTTCCAGAAGGCAAGAAAAATAAAGTGCCTATTTAAGAGCTTGAGCACAGGTTCCTGGAATCTACTGGGGCACCATCACCACCTGCCCCTAATCGAGAATGCTTAAAAGGGAAAAAATGTCTTTTTCTGAATACTGGAGGTGAGAGTAAGTTCAGATACCGCCGCAGCTTGTGGAGTTCTGGACTAAGTTTTGCAACTACACACCCTAAAACCAAATGACTCTGACTGGACACAGATCTTCAGGGTTTCAGACAAGGTGTCAATGCCAAGGCCTCGCGAGCAGCCAAGAGAGCCTGTTAACAGGTCTCTTCGCAGATAAGACAGACAGTAAATCAAAGAGCTTTTCTTCAGCAGGCAAACGGTAATGAACACAGAAGGCAACAATAGATTAAGGAGCCTTTTGCAGTGAGGAGATTCCCTGGTGGTTACGTCACACCCAGGCAAACAGCAAACAGTCCACGTACCAGAGTTTGTTTAAGCAAGAGGAGTGTCCAGGGCCGGTCCGAATTCAAAGGGAGACGATGCTCCAGCAAGTCAGGCAGCGTTCCAGGAGGTAAGGCAAGGGTCCCCGATGACCCGACAAGTACACCAAAATGGACGGTTGTGAGCCAACAAAGACCCAAGGCTGAGTGAGTGCTTTTGTAGGCAGGCGACTCCTCCAGGTGCTATCTCAGCTGGAGCCTGATTACTTGGCATTTTCTACTTAAACGCTCTGACCTCATGAGTGCATTCTTTTGCTCCCGATGCTGCCGGTAAGTAGGCACCTGCTCTTGAATCTCGCTATCTGACTCTTCCGGCTTGGCTGAGTCTGAGGCAGCCCCTGGCTCCACTGCTGGGGCTACTGGAGCCAAGGGCTCTGTGTTCGGGGCAGCCTCTGGGGTGGGCTCTGCTGGTGCAGCAGGCTCCCTGGCCTCGAAGCCCTCTGCCTCTGGCTCAGACTCAGAGCTTGTGACCTGAAGTTCCAGGGTCCTGACATTAGGATCCTTCCCAGCCCTACTGGAGACACAGGGGATTTGAACCTTGGGCCTTCAACATGTAAAACATCTGCTCTCCCACTGAGATAAAGCCTTCCTTTAAGTAACCATCATCAGACCATTGGTCTCTGTCATACTACTCTCATTACCAGCTTTCAAGAATAAGTGCAACTGCCTGCAGGACAATGTAAGTGCATTTGCACATTTCCCAACAGCTTGTGATAGCATCAGCTTTAATTTTAGTTCCCAAATCTATCTCTAGAGTTTAAAAAAGTCTTTTGCTTACCTGGCCATTTGCTTGTATGCTTCCTCTGCAACTGCAAAGATATGAGGATCCATGTCTCCCATGTTTTGGCCACTGTAAGCATAGATGACATCTTGTCCGTAGATTGGCAACTGTTCATAGGGATTAATGGCAACCAGGACAATACCTTTAAAAACACAAGAATCAAAATCTGATATGTACTTAAAAACACTGAACTACTGTATGGTACTTCTGACATTTGGGTATTAAAACTGACATACTTCTCCATCTCCATCACCTCAAAATAAGTCTGTCACATTGATGGCTGCTCTTTCCTCGGGTTTTTCTTCGTTTTCTACCATATGTACTCAACTGTTACAACATAAACCTTCTACAACTACAATCCAGGAAAGCCACATACGTGAAGGAGAAATGCAAACTTAACCAGAAAGTTCTTTGAAGCTTTTACTGTACAGTCATCCCTCCACATTTGCTAGGGTTAGGGGTACAAGACCCTCGTGAAAGTGGAAAAAACATGAATAACTCTAGGCCCTCCCAAACCATATTTATCACACAAAAAAGTATGATCTCCATATTCAACACACCATGGATTCCTTTGAGGCATCAGGGCTCCTCCACAAGGAAGAATTGGGTGGCTGATGGGGGTTACTGCCACCTCCATTGCTGCCCCACACCATTTTTAAGAGGGACTTACAAGCCTTGTTTGCAGTTTCTCAGTTTCACGAGACTTGCAGTCCCCATTAAAAATGGCATTGGGTGGCAGCAGAGGTGACATCAAATAATCCGTGAATAATCAAATCCACAAAAGTGAAACCCGCAAATGTGGAGGGCTGACTGTATCTGCTCAAACTGCTGAAGAAGCAAGTTGTTTTCAATTTAATGTAAGTAGGAATAGGTTGTCTCTTCAGCATATGATGGAAACCTTTCTTTATAAGGTTTCAGTTTCTTCCTTTCAGTGTGGTCCCAGGAGCATAACAAGGACCACTGGAGCTCCCATTACAAAATTTAAGAGCCCACACAATAAAGAAATGCAACTGTTCAAAGGTTCAAACATAAGGTAAAACTATCCACACCTGTTTTATTTATCTTCTCACACATGTGGGAAGAGTAATATGGAGTGAATGGGCTGCTGCTAATGCAGCATGCTGTTTGTGGTTCAAGACCTAGGATTCCTGGCTTAGGAGCAAATATGGCCACTCTTGCATTTAGTTCTATCGCTAGTCTCTGTCACCTCAACTCACATACTGCAACAGACAGTAAACTGCAGCACTCACCACAGTATGTGTAGATGTGGTTTGATTCCAGGAATCGGACTTTCAAGTTGTGCAAGACTGCAGGTTCGTGGAGGTAACTTAAAGCTGTCAGGTCATTTTCTCCAACCAAAATATCTGGGTTACGCAAGAAGGGAAGCTTGTTGGCTTTAGGATCAATAGGATATTCCTGGATCTGAAATGACAAAGAAAAATGCAAGGTTACAAAACTCCTACACATATAGCTGGCGTTAACTGTCTGCTTCTGCAACTCAACGAAGGATCCATTCACACTACACAGTTAAAAGTGCTATATTCCACTTTAATTGCCATGGAAACATCCGATGGGATCCTGGGATTTGCAGTTTTAGGACGAGGTGATTAGAATTTAAAGAGCCAAAGTGAGGTAGTGCATGGAGAACCGGACTACAACTCTGGAGACCAGGGTTCAAATCCCCAATCAACCATGGAAAACTGCTGGGAGGGCAAGTCACACTCTCTTAGCCTCTGAGGAAGGCAAAAGCAAAACTCTCCCTCTAAACAAATCTTGCAAAAACAAACAAACCTGTGATAGGTTCACTTTAGGGTTGCCATGAGTCAGAAACAACTTGAAGGAAATACAACACAATCTAGAATTCACAGCCAGAGAACTATAGTACCTCACCAAACTATAAATCCCAGGATTCCACAGGACGCAGCTATGGCAGCTGACGTGGAATATAGAGCCATAACTGTGCCATGTGAAAGGACCCACAGTTATGTGCACAAAATGGTTAATGAAGCAAATGAGTAGGTGAGCTCATTCATAAACTGGAAATTTTGAACAAAATATCTGCATGAATTGTCTGCAAAAGATTTAATCTTCATCAAGATGCTAGTCACAGGATTGCCCCCACCTCTCAAAAAGGGAGTCTGATCATATGAACATTCCTTTAAGTTTAGCACATTTTAAAAACATTTTTATTAACATGTATTTAATATATAAAACAACATAAAGGGGATTAAAAAGACAGTAAGTAAACAGACAAAGAAACTAAAACTAGATTACAACTAAAACAAAAAGGAGCAAAAGTACTTCTAACTTCTAACTCAACTTCTGATTTCTAACTCAAGCCGTTCATTCCCCTCTGGAGCTTCCCCTTGCACTCCTATGCATTTAGCCCCAGCCCAGAAAACCTGTGTGAGTCTTCCCCCACTCCCACCCCATTCCCTTCCATTTTGCACGGGAATTTAAAATGAGGAAACAACCATTGGAGAAGTTACTTTAGGGAGGTTCACCAGCATATTCATTCACTGTTCCCTTCCCAAAAGACCAATTTATTTTTCCTAGTGGGAGCACTTAAATCCATGACCCTAATTAAAAATCACATGAAGATAGTGAGAACATCATCACCAATGTGGAATTAAGCTGCTCTTAGAGTCATTTCACACACTGTAACTACCATGGTTCCATCCTACAGAATCCTAGGATTTGTACTTTGGTGAAGCACTATTGCTCTCTAACTGTGAATTCTAAGTATCTCTTCCCTAAACTGTAAATCCCAGGATTCCACAGGATAGAAACATGGCACTTAGAGTGGAATCATAATGTCATGATTGTGTTGTGTGAATGGACCTTTAGTTCCCACTTCTAGATTTTTTTTTTTTAAAAAATGCAGTTCTATGGAAACTGGCTTAATTTTAAGTTGGCCAACTTAAACCAAGTAAATTCCATATTTTCATGGTAAAAGAAAAAAAGAAAAAGGAGAATGAAAAGGGGGAAAAAATCTCATTTTCCAGTAGTCAATTCTGATCATATTTGAGGATATTTTCTCTTTGTTGTAGACCAATGTTTTTTATGTGAAAGCAAAAGCTTTCAATTTCCCTCCCCCTTCATCTATTGAAAAGCAGTGGAATGCAAACCATTCTGAATAGCCTATAAATTAAATACATCACAATCTTGATATTCTATAAACTGGTCTTAGAAAATCAGCACTTGTGGTAGTGCAGTGGTGCACATAGTGCCACTGTGCATGGAGAAGCACATGTACTAGAAACTATTTGGGATGCACATACACACAATATGCATTCCCGATGGTTCATTCAATCGCACATTCAGCTGTCGTACAGTGGCCCCTCCATTTTTGTGTGGCTTCAGGGTGCAGAACCCTTGTGAAAGTGGAAAAACCGTGAATAACCCCCTCCTGTAATCCCCTTCCTATTCCCTTCTGCCCCCCCATTCCTTTGCCTTTTGCCTGCCAGGACCAGAGACAAGGGAATGGGAGTGGGGAGCTCCAGAGAGAAGAAGGAAGACTTGGTGAGCCTCCTCCACCCCATTCCTTTGCCTTTGCCTCAGTGTGGGTTCTCAGCATCAGGGCCAGAGGCAAGGAAATGGAAGGGGGATCTCGAAAGGGGAGAAGGAAGACGTGTGTGCCTTTGTCCATTTCCTTTCCTTTTGTCTGGGCGCTTGCCTTCCTTCTCCACACCTGGCAAAATGCACGGAGAGAAATGGGAGGAGGAGGAGGAGGGAAGGCATGTGCACACCTTGCACATAATCAAATGTGCGAAGGTCGAATCTTCGAACATGGAGGGAGGACCATATTTGTTTGTGCAACAATCAATCAAGAACACATTCAAAGATTATACACAACCTAGCTTTAGAATAATAGAATCATAGAGCTGAAAGAGACCACAAGGGCCAGACAGACCAACCCACAGCCATGGAGTAATATGTAATCCAAGCATTCTCAACAGATGGCCTCTGTTTAAAAACTTCCAAAGAAAAGTACTCCACCGCACTCCGAGACAGCATATTCCACTGTTGAACAGCTCTAATGATCAAGAAGCTCTTCCTAACGTTTAGGCAGAAATCTCTTTTTGCATAGTTTGAAACCACTGCTCTGTATCCTAGCCTCTGGAGCAGCAGATAACAAGCTTGCTTCATCTTACACATGACATCCCTTCAAATATTTAAACATGGCTCTTATGTCACCTTTTAACCCTCTCTTCTCTAGGCTAAACATACCCAGCATCCTAAGCCAGTCCTCGCAGGGCATGGTTTCCAGCGTTTTCACTATTTTGGTAACCTTTTTCTGGACCCATTCCAGCTTGTCAATATTCTTCTTGAACCGAAGTGCCCAGAACTGGACACAAGATTCTAGGTGGCATCTGCCCAAAGCAGAATAGAGTGGTACTATTATTTCCCTTGACCTAGTTACTACTGTTCATGCAATCTAGAAACACATTGGCTTTTGTAGCTGCCAAATCACACCGTTGACTCAGCCAGTAGATTGTTACTCAGCCTATAGACTCTTCTTAATTGTTTGAACTGATTCTATTGCATGCCAGCCTCAGATCTTCTTGCCATGGGGTATTTTAATAACATGTAATCAAATAAACCTTTAAAAACTTCTGTCAAAATGCATCTAAAAATGCTGAAAATGTTCTGTAACAGCAGCTTTTATAAAATAAATAGAAAATGTTTCCTATTAGATTAATAAAGAAAAACAGAGGGGGGAGATGGGGCACTGGGGAAGGTGTGGATAAATCTGTACCGTGCACTCCGTTTTCACTCTTAGTGGAAGACCGTAGCTGTCAGAGGTTTCATAGGGCTTTTGCAAAATTAATCTGAAGCATAAGTAGGCTGTGAAAGTGATATGAGGGCTCCCTCCTTCCCTCTCAACATATCTTAAAACCAAAAATAAGACCCTCGGGGAAGTAACAAAGGTGTTTACAGATAAAAGGAGGAAATATCACACAGTTTCAGTCTAATTTGGAGGCATGGCTGTTCAGCTAAGACAGAACCAAAAAGGCTTTACCATATGGCCACCCATATGTTGGAAATGCCATAACTGTAACTCATAAGACTTCCCCAGTGAGTTTGCTTCGTGTGATTTAAAGAGGACTTTCCTAATTCTTTAGGGAGAAGGGTTAGGCACAGTGTGCTCAGTAAAGTAGACAAGATGTGAGTATGTATAAAGAAATCACTTAGAATACTATTTAATGAAAAAAGAGCTTAACAGCCATTTGCAATGCATCTAATTGTTCTTGTTGCAGCCCCAGACCTTCTTCTGTCTGAGGCCAGATCAGCTGGTGACTTTCACATAAATGGAACAGTGAATTCACCCAGCTTTTGAGCACCAAATTTAAAAGAGCAATCCAAGATGCTAAAAAATTAGTCCCACAAATAGGTTTGGCACCACAGATCCCTCGCTTTATGTTTGGACTAAAACCTGGAAATTCATTGCCCCACTCATACATGAGTCATCAGGTCCCACCTCTGGAGGAAAAGGGTAAGATGGTGCTCTCTCTCCATTTCATATATAGAAGCCATTTATACCAGCCATTGAATCTCACTGCAGTACTGGAGATGAAACAGCATTCTCCACCACTCCTGAGACAGAAGGCTAACTGAGCTAGACAAGGATAGACTGTGTGGCAACAACAACTGTGTCTTTTAATTCACAGTACACAATTACAATATTACTATTCCACTAACTGGCATGGTTCCATCCTGTAGAATCCTAGTTTTTAGTTTGGTGAGTCATAAGAGCCCTCTGGCAGATAATTCTAAATGCTTCTCACTAAACTGCCAATCCCAGGACTCCATGGAATATTGCCGTGGAAGTGAAAGTAAAATGTGGCACTATTGTCAGGTTGGCTGAGCTCTCCCTGCTATGTTTACAGTCATATAGTAGTGCCTGGATGATTTCCTGTGTAGGGAGGAAGGAGGGGAAAAGGTGATGGATGGGAAGCTGGGAACCTAGGAATGCTTGGTTAACAATCTGTGATAAGAAGGAAGAGACACAACTGGAAGGTCATGCTGTTAGCAGGTTGTGAGAAAACATGGGAGGAGATGGTAAGCCTGAGAAAAGTGTTGTTTTAAGCTATCAGCAAATGGGATAGTAGCACGGGTAATTTTGAACTGTAGAAATTAAATGAAAGAGTCAAACCCACAAATGTGGAGGGAGGACTGTAGTTTGAAAATGGATGACTCCTGTTGTCAAGGTTAAAAATGGTTCTTCCATCTACCACAGACCATTACTGATCAAAGTGGGTAGTCAGACCTCCAGCCAGAACCCTAGCACATTAGAAGCAAGATCTTCCTCATTTCTTGACCACTATTAGAAGATCAGGCAAAAGCCATAGTCTCTTGCCTCCTCCTACATTACTTTCTCATTTTCAAATTACTGCTACCTTCCCTTTTCAGAACTATATGTCATTACATTTTTATCAGTATCTCTATTTGTTCTGTTTAGCTATAAGCCACAGTTCCAATGGCATTTCAAAACCATAGTTAGGGACTATGGTTTAGGACCGACTATGCCCTGCCTCAGCATGGACACTGATGTAACATGACATCCAGGTCACAGGTACAGATCTGGTATCTTGCCAGTACAATTTAGCGAAAACCAAAGCTATCAAAACAAATGTAAAAATTCTAGATTTTAACCTTTAAAGGAAGAGAGAAATTGATACGCTCTACCAAGGGAGGAAGACTCAGCAGATTTGACATTTGTGAAGGAGAAGATGAATTCCACTATTCAAAACACTTTAGAAATCAATGATTTTATATAATAAAGGGGCATTGTTCATAGATACATTCATGAGCATGCCAGAAAACTAAAACAGATTGAGACTGTTTCTCCTGCTAAGTTTCACTTTTAATATTTCTATGATCCTCTAATAGTTTTTATAAAAATTATTCAGAAAGAATAATATATGCCACGACCGCAAGCCTGATGGGCTAGAGTGCTAGACTAGGATTTACAGAGATCAGGTCCAAAACCCCACTCAGCCATGGAAACATACTCAATGATCTTGGGCTTGTCACACTGTAGACGCAGTGGTTCTCAACCTGTGGGTCCCCAGATGTTTTTGGACTTCAGCTCCCAGAAGCCCTGAGCATTGACCGTAGTGGCTGGGGCTTCTGGGAGCTGAAGTCCACCAACATCTGGGGACCCACAGGTTGAGAACCACTGCACAGAGGAAAGCAATGGCAACCCCCCTCTGAAGAAATCACGCCAGAAGAAACATATGATAGGGTTAATGCATAACACCATCATACTTTGCTCTCCTGGTAACCTAGAGGTACCAGCATCAGAGGACAGCAGACAGACTTTCATTTCATTTTATCTTATATGCATGTAGGGCTTACTTTTGACAGGGCTCCACAAGTCATTAATCTTTCTCTATCCTGCACAATAATTTAACAGAATACTTGAGAGTTCCCGGGATCTTTTATACCCTGACTTTATCTTACAATGTTTAATTTGAATCCTGACTGTAGTATTTCTCTGTGCTCAGTGGTTGGCCAGTGTAATAGACAGGAGGAAAGTGAATCTCTGTTTGTTACGTCTTCTCAGTGATTTACTTAGGAATCCCCAAATGTTCACTTTTTTGAAACAGTTTCTTCTCTAGACATTTATTAATAGAGACAGAGGTCGGGAAAAGGGATGTTATTTTATCCAGCCACTTACTAAGAAGCAAATCTGATCTCACCTTCTAGTGTTATGGTCAAACTAACACCGACCCTTCAGGGTTCAGTAACAAGAATTAGGCTCTCATTTCTTTACAATGCTTTTTTTTTAATTTAACATATTTGATGTAATTTAGTTTAAATGTATTACGCTTCCTGGCTTTAGGCTTTGCAATAATTCCTTAAGCAAACTCCCCATGCCACAGCATTTCAGGCTACTGGCTTGGTTACACCTACACCAATTTATTTCTAACTGAATGAGGAGCACTGGCTAACGAACTCACAAAGGAAAAGCCTATCAATATTCTTTAATCCTCTTTAATCTGAACCTGAGTGGAGAATTTTTGGCTCTGGTTTTAGAGCACAAAGAAGTGAGGGAACCCATTTAAACAATATATATGAAAGACTTAAGCAGACTGATAGTGTGGGAGATTGTGATTATACATTACGTATTTATAAATTTACTCAGAAATTCCAGTAAAAAAGGAAACTTAATTTTAATAAATGCATTATAGGATTTGTTGTTCAACTCCTCTAAAAAGCTTCAGGCTAGCAAAAGCTGGTATCTTCCCCTTTCTAAATTGTCAGTCATTCTGACAGAGGGTGGTCTTGGGATCCCTCCATCTTCTCAGAACTGCCATCTTAGCCACTGATAATAAATTTCATACCTGAAATGTCTGATTGTGTACAGTGGTAATGCATGATTACTGCTGCCAGTGAGATTTTCATTTTAAAAGCAGATTTAAGTAATGGAAGCATAACATTACTCCAGAGGCACAGGTGAGGAATGACAAAAAAAGCCATCCACTCCTTCACAAATATCCCCTCTATAGACTGCTTTGCTGCCCTAGGTTCAATGTCCATTTTCACTCTCATAAACTGAGCCGTGAAACCGTCTGTAAATACGAAGCGGTTGAGAAAACTCCTATCACACTACGCAATCAGTTTCCATAAGCAAAGGTAAGCAACTTGTGGTCTGCGGTCTAATGTTAAAAGCTCACTGCAAACTAACAATTCAGATCTCTGGAAACAGCAATTCTCCCCTCCACCCAAACACACAAGCCCTAGAAGTGAGGATGGAGTCCAAGAATGAAAAAGTAAGTGATAATCTGCCACAGTTGGATCGCAGCCTTCAACACAGAAAAGGCACCCTACCCTTGCTATAGAAAGAAATGCTCCTCCCAGTCCTTGCTCTAAAAGGATGTTGCTGCACAGAATTTCACCACACACTGCACACAAAGCCAATACTGCCCTTTTCGCTTGTCTTGGAAAGCAGTAGAGCTGATCGTGATCGTTCAGGCCCTTTTCGCACGGCATTTCCAAAGCGAAAGGGCCCCTTGAGCACCATGTAAATGTGAGGAGTGGTCCACATAACGCACTCACATTTGCATGACACTCAAGGGCCTGATGCGGAGTGCACACGCATTTTTTCATTTTTGGCTTGAAGCCGAAAATACTGCGCGATTGCGCATTGCTCCGGGGCCACGCGCGCACTTACCTTGCGTGCGGAGCCTCGGGAGCCGGGCTGGTTGCACCTCCTCTCCCAGTGCAGCCTGGAAGGTTCTAGGTTACACAGTGAAAGGAAGAGGCGGGGCTCTCGCGCGACCAGGAAGCAGCTGCGGAGCCGAAGCAGCAGGGACGCAAGAGCCTTCCTCTGGAAGCTTCTCGCGCAAGCCCCGCACCGCAAAAGGGTAAGGTGCGAAAAGGGTCTTAGACTTAAAATCATGGCACAGCAATGAAAAGACCACAGCACATTTTTTTGAAGTTGAATTTTCAGCAGTAAAATCCTAGATGCTTCTCTACTTAGTGGCAAAACTTAAGAAAGTATCTAGGATTTGCGCTGCTGAAAATTCAACTTTTAAAAAAATATGCTGTGGCCTTTTCAATGTCACACTGTTATTTAAAATTTAGATGAACAGGATGAGTAGTTCTACACCTTAAATTTAAAATACGCATTTTTATGAGTTAATTTTTAAAACAATGGAAATTGAAATATCACACAGTGTTTGATTCAGGTGAGATATTCTGCACTTGTTCTACAACACTGCAGGAACAGTTAAGCACATCTCAGACAAAGGGTTTGCTTTGTTTTAAAAAAAATAACAGGGCTGATTTGTTACTAAAACTGACAAAACACAACAAAAAGGATGTCAGAACCAATCTGTGTATTGGTGTTCCTTCTCTTACTTTCATGAATTTTTCCATTCAATTTTTTTTTTAAAAAAATCAATACCCAAGAATTAAGCCACAGTTGTACCCAGCTTGTGTTTGTTTTCTCTGCTTCTGGACCTGTGTCAGCAGCTGTGCTCTCTCCTTCCACTCTTCCACCTCCACCGAAAACCCTTTGGGAAAAGCAGAAGTCACAACCCCAGCATCCTCCCCGCAGCCATTGATATGAGCCAGCCACAAGGGACTCAATTAGCATCACCTGAGATCCACCCAGCACGCCTCAAGCACCAGCTTGTTTCAGAAAAGATCAGACAACATGAACCCTGGGCTCTTTGATCGGCTGGGAAACTTTGGTATGGCTCATTTGCAAAGCAAAATAACACATCTGAGGTCATTACATGAAAAAGGAAGCACTCTCCTACTCATGCTGGTTGCTAGCAGACGATAGACAGCTTTGGCAACAAGGTGGTAAGAAATGCTTTGTGGAGCTATGGCAACTCAAACCAATATTGATTCTCCAAAAACCCACTACCACAGTGGTAGCTGATGGCCTCCATATCAATGAGTCAGTGAGTCTGGTCCAGCATGGGTGGGAACTGTCCTCCAGAAACTATTGAACTGCAACTGCTAGCATTCCTCACAATTGGTAATGGTGATTTAACAATGATAGGAGCTGCAATCCAACAGCATCTGGAAGGTCCTGCTTTGACCACTCCTACACACTGGTTTTTACTCTGAACTATAAAAGTGCTGAACATTCCAAGTTACTGAATCCTACTCCCACAATAATTTTAGCACCTTGTATAGCTCCTCTACGGCTTGCAAAAACAAAGGGCAAACTAATCTTCCTAGTGAGACAGGAGCTAACAGCTGCTACAAAGGTGCCAGCCCAATCTCACAAGCAGGACATGACTGCTGGAAAGCAACTTCCTGTGGCTATTCCCACCATTCAAGCAGGTTATGCTTTCATACAACAGCTCAAACAAACCCACAGGAGTTGCAGCAAGGAGTAAATAACTCCAGGTAAGTTTCCAAAGCTCTGAGTCCAATCAGCAGACTATCAGTAGATGTTTAGAACAGAAAAAGGCTCATCCAGTTATAAGCTTCTAGAGTTCACTGACAAGGGGCTAATCTAATCTATCCACAGTAGCAATGGAGAGAATCGGCCTCAACACAGCCTTTTATGGGAGGTCACAACTGTCCCTGTATCAGTAACACACTGAATCCAATTACATAAGCACCACAAGTATTGTGGGCTTGTTGTCACAAAATCATAGAATCTTGCAGGAGAAACAGACCACAAGGGCCATCTAGTTCAATCTCCTGCCATGCAGAAATAAATAACTAAAGCGCTCCCAATAGGTGCCCACTGAACCTCTGTTTAGAGACCTTCAGAGAAGGAGAGTCCATTCCACTGTCAAACAGTTCTTACAGTAAAGAAGTTGTGGAGGGGGGTCAGGCCTGCTTTTCCTTCTCTCAGACTGGAGACAGCAACTTCCTTCTCAGCCTGCCACCCCACTTATACAACCCTTGCTTTGCCCTTTTAAATCCACCACTTTAATGAGAAAGGGGTAAAGCCTCTCTGGCCTTATTCAGAAAGATTTAATAATCTATGGCCGTGTATTTCTATAAAATTAAAACTGATGAAAAAGTACTCTGCTAAATCAGAAATTATAAAAATAGAATGTCATCTTTATAAAAATAACAAACAGGGAGAAAGTATTGGGTGCTACAAGTATACTCAGGCAAAACAGAACTTCCAAAGGTATTCAACCAGTTTCTTCAGCTTAACCCAGTATTCAAGTTCACAGATTTCCTACATACCCAGGCCTCTGGCTTCCTTTTCTGCTCAAAGGCTGAATTCCCAAGTTTAGGTCACTCCTTCCGACCCAACTCAAAATAGACTGGTTTCCTCTCTGTTTCACACTAGACCCCTGAGAAAATAACCCCATTTATTCAAACAACCTCCCTTAGCTGATTGAAAAACTCTCACTCAAAACTCTCTGTGGAAATCTCTCTAAAGGAAGCTCCAAAAAAGGCAACTCATTGTCTTATACAGAGCTCCTCCTCAGACAGCTCAGCCCGTCCCATGAACCAGTGGGCTGGCTTTTTCTCTTACCCAGAGCCTCTTGGGCTACATGGCAACCTGTTGCCAGGACTGCTCTGTCCCTCAGGCTGGCCATAGCCCAAGGCTCTGCCACAGAAGTTCTTCTTAATATTTAGGTGGAATCTTTTTTCTCATTGTGTTTTGGCCTCTACAGCAGCAGCAAACAAGCTGGCTCCATCTTTTACATGACATCTCCTCAGACATTTAAAGATGGCCTTCATGTCACTTCTTAGTCTTCTATTCCCCAAGCTAAACATACCCAGTTCCCTAAGTTGTTCCTCATAAGGCTTGGTTTCCAGACCTTCAATCATCTTATTGACTCTTCTCTGGATACACTGCAGCTTGCTGATCTCCTTTTTGAACTGTGGTTCTCAGAACTGGACACAGTTCATTTCTGCTCAGTGACATCTACAGCGAGATTGCCAAAAGAAATGTTCATGAACTTGGTTCTGCAACAGTCATAAATACTGTTACCACATGTCTCCTGATACTCAGGCAGTGGAGCAAACAGGAATGCCTTGACTGACCACCACACGAGCTGAAAGAGTGTGAGAGAGATCAAGCTACTCCTTGTAGCTTATCTTTACACCCCTATTTCTCTGTTGTTTTTTTTCAAAATATGTTTATTGTGTCACTATTGCTGTCCACCCCTCAGTCAGAAGACAGAAAGAATGAATTACAAAAATGGAATGACATCTTCGGTTAAACTATGAATGGACAAAAGGATATGTAGTTAACCTGAGGAACCCCATGACATAAGAAGCAGTAGTGGTCACACCAACCTGGATGCCTCTAGACAAGTTTGTGGAGAATAAAGGTTATCAGTGGCTACTAGTCATGATGGCTTTATGCCTCCTTCAGGTTGTGATTCTGAGAAGGGGACTAAAACTTACAGCCTGCAGAAGGTTGTAAAGTTACTTTTAAAAAGAAACGATTTACAGATATAGTTTAAACCTACCCACAGCAGTTAACAACTTTAATATCTCTTTATTTTCCCATCTCTCAAAAATTATTGAAATAGTTACTTTAGTTTTTTTTAAAAAAAATCTGAAATCAACAAGACACTCATCTGTGGTACAGTCACATCCTCCTTCCATCCACTTCATCACTGCTTCAACATCCACAACAGAGTGTGAGGCAGCATTTGAACCAGGTCATATTACTTCTCTACCATCCCCTGCTCCAAAACTCTGAAGTCATCCCTCAATAAGGTACCACTGTATTGTAATTTAGCCATGTCATTCTTAGTGGGGGAAAAATTAATTGCAATATAACTAGTTATCTGTAAACCAGATACTTCCAAGTCCTGGGAACTGACACTGTTTGTAAGAACTCTTGGGGCATGAAGCAGAGCCTACTGGGTCAAACAAACAAACAAAAAACCCTCAAGAAGCCCTTGAATGTCCTTTTAAATGCCCAAACTCTTTTCTACTTTCTTTTCTTTCTTTCTTTCCTTCTTTTTTTTTTTTTGTGAAGTTGGATACAAAATTTGCAGCTGGGGAAAACATGTAGGTTGGAAAAATGAAAGAGAAATCAGACACATTAAGTGTCTACTAACTACTTAAGTAACATCACTTTTCAGGGCATCTTGGTGAAAACAAGAGAAACTCAGTTTTGGGGGGGGGGTTATACCAATTTTGTCAGTACAAAATTGGATGAGGCAGCAGGAATGACTCTTGTACTGGTGTATCACTGAGTTGAGATTTACACCGGTGCATAATAGAAAGCCAGCATGTTGTAGTGGTTTGAGTGTCTGACTCTCGAGATCAGGGTCAGTTCTGCACTCAGCCATGAAAACCCACTGGATGACCTTGGGCACGTCCCATTCTCTCAAACTCAGAGGAAAGCAAAGGCAACCCCACTCTGAGCAAATCTTGCTAAGCAAACTCCATGACAGATTTGCCTTAGGGTCACCATAAGTCAGAAACCACTTGAAGGTGCACAACAACAACAACCACAAAAACAACCACCACAACAACAAGCCATTGGATTGTGCTGTTGGCTAGTGAAGCATGGTATACTACTAAAGGGATTGTTGTGTATAACAGATAAGAGCCACAGATTCCTGTGGAGAAACTGTCACAAGTGTAAGGATGGCATAAAACAGGATCCATGTTCATTTAACTGACTCTTCTGTTTCTTACAAATCACCTCCTCATTTTTTTTTTTAAGCGTGGGGAAATTTATGCAGCTGGGTATCTGCTTCCCGCCCCCCAAACTCTTCCCAGAGTCATAAAAGAAAATTCTATCCAATCAGCATCTTGATTACTCCTGGACTCTCACATCCAACATTAGCACTCTACGTACCAGATTTCACTCTCATTCCTGAAGCTCAACCTCCCCTTTAATAACTGTTTGCCACTTACACAAGCAGTGGTGATTTGGGGAGAGGACAGGCCTTGTGAATGATTCACAATGTCCTTGTAGGATCTTCAGACTGTAAAAGCTGCATCTGCTAACTGGCTTAATAATGCAAAAGGTTTACTGCTGAATAATTAAAAAAAACATTTAAAAATATCTTTTCTCTTGCCCTTTATATTGGCCAAGTGGGCTAAACACATTGTATCTTCACTAGCCCAAGGCAATTCAAGATAAAATTCTACTTGCTATTGTAATTAATTGCTTCTTTATGTTCTTAATGATAAAAAAAAAAAGTTATATTAAGTCCTTTCCAATTCCAAACATTCAGGGAGGAATATTTTTGAACATCTTCTGAAACATCTCTGCTTGCCATATTGCATCTCCAAGGATTCTAAGCACATTATGCAAATAGTTTATACGTATGCAAACTTGTACAAGCAGAATTACAGCATTAAATGTATGCTATTTCCAAAAGACACCTGATTTCTGCATCTGCAGCAAAGGTGTGTGCAGTGGTAGGGTAATAGTTCTACATGATGATTTGAACCCTATGATACAATACCAGGGGACCTTTCACACTACACAGTTATAACACTATGATTCCACTTTAACTGTCATGGCTGCATCTTATGGAATTCTGGGGTTTGTAGAGCTCTCTGACCGAGAATACTCCTCTCTAAACTGCAAAGAGTCAACACTGGACTACAACTCTAAAGACCAGGGTTCAAATCCCCACTCAGCCATGGAAACCCAATGGGTGACTGGGGGCAAGTCACACTCTCTCAGCGTCAGAAGAAGGCAGGGGAAAAACCCATCTGAACTAATCTTGCCAAGAAAACCCTGTGATATGTTCACTTTAGGGCTGACATAAGTCAGAAATGATTTGAAGGCACACAGCAACTAAACTGCAGATCCCAGAATTCCATAAGATGGAATCTTGGCAATTAAAGTGTAATCATAGTGCTATAACTGTGTAGTGTGAAAGGGCTCTTCACAAGTGCTAAATATTTCCTTCTGGTGATGGGATAGTACTTCAGTGAATCTTCTAACCCAAATAACCTATATATATTCAGCGAACATGAACTTATCTGCTCTAAATTATAAAACTGGGTGGATTTCAAAAGTCATGTAAACAAGGCCTCTCCTCCCATTCCTATATAACATTGCAAGTTCATGACTGCATCACATACAGAGCTGGGAAAAATTACTTTTTGGACTGCAGTTCCCAGAATCCCCTAATCGACACAGCTATTGGACTGGCCAAGCTGACTAGGAAGTTCTGAAAGTTGTCATCCAAAAACAAGGATAATATCTCCAAGCTCTGGTTCCTACTCAAAGGATCTGTCTGGACAGAGATGGCATAACTTGTTAAACATCCCTTCCAGGAATCGCTCCCAACATAAAGAGAAACATCTAAAAACTTACTTCAAAATGCTTTTCCAGCATTCCTTCATACAACAAAGCACAAGATAGACAAAAAACAGAGAACCTGGGGAAAGAGAAGAAGAAAAAACAACAAGAGGGCATACCGTTTCATCTTCAAGTTTCAGGTGTAGAGTTTTATCCCCTTCTTTGTAATCTTTGATGATTTCTGCTGACTTCCAGACTTCCTCTGGGTCAGGAATCCATACTCTTGTATACTGCAAAAGAGAGGAAGGGGGGAAAGAAAGGCAACTGTTATGATCAGTGACATAAAAACAGGCCAGTTCAATCAGACTAAAAGATCATCAAGTCGTGGGTGGGGAAGCTCTGGCTTTCCAAAAGCTGGCAGCTTTCACCTTCTATAACTCCCTGTCCCTATCACCCTTAAAGCCAATGATAACTTCAAAAATAACCAGACGGTAAAACGTCCCTTCACTCTGATCCTTGTCCAGCTCCTTGCTTCCAACTTTATTAGCCAGCCAAGGCTGAATTCTGTAATATGAATTCTTTGGAATTCTGCAAACTGATGTAAAGTCGGAGGCTTTCACGGCCGGAATCCATAGGTTTAACATAACCTCCAAACAATCTACAGACCGACCAAGAAAATTCAACAAACGCTACGTTCAGCAAAGGACAAGAGGGATCCTCTAACTTCTGCTGGAGTTTGCCGCATACCTTGCAGCTGTGGGCAGGTCTACATAGGGACTACAAAACGCAGCATCCAAACACGAATCAAGGAACACAAAAGACACTGCAGACTGATCCAGCCAGAAAAATCAGCAGTAGCAGAACATGTTATAAACCAACCTGGACACAGAATTCTTTTTGAAAGCACAGAAATTCTGGACCATTCTGACAACTACTATGTCAGACTACACAGAAAGGCCACTGAAGTCCATAAACACATAGACAATTTCAACAGGAAAGAAGAAACTCGGAAAGTAAACAAAATTTTGCTACCTATACTGAAGAACACTAAAATCAAGACTCAAAAATGTGCCAATGAACACCACCCAGACTCTGGAGGTCTCTCTACAAGAAACAATACAGTGGATGGCTAATGTACTTAACGCACTGTTATGCATATGCCCTGACTAACAATACAACCCTGGGGGATATTCCATTTAACAACAGGCCACCACACAGGCTAACTGTAACATATGCAAATTGCTTTTTCCCACCTGGGGACTACACAAGTATATATACTCTGTCTCACGTTCATGCCACCATATCCTCTGAAGATACCAGCCACAGATGCAGGCGAAATGTCAGGAGCAAATGCTAATAGAACACAGCCTCAAAGCCCAGAAAACCCACGTCAACCTCTGCAAATGGAGTTCTGCAACTTCCCTATAGGAGGTTCATGGGCAAGGCATAAAGGCAGCAATTGGATCCCATGCTAGGAGAAAGGCAGTATATTAAATAAATAAATATTATTCCCACCACCACATCAATATTTCACTTTGCACCTGTCATTCAAAACTACTCTCCTTACAAAACCGGCCAGTTTAATAAAGTATTATCTACAGCAACGGTTCTCCAACTCGGGTCCTTCTGATGCTCTAGCGATTTTGATCAATCATCAGGAATCTGAGGAGCTGAAGTTCAAAACCCGAGAACCAAAGATTGAAGATCACTGGTCTACAGCAGGATGGAAACTTTGTGATCCTGTGGAGGCTGCTGGATTTCACCATGGCTCTGCTATTTAGATACTATTCAACATCTCTTGTGTACGTATGCATGTATGTACGTGCCTTTAAGTCGTGTGTCAGCTTATGGAGACTTCATTAATTTCATAGGATTTTCTTAGGCAAGGAATACTCAGAGGTGAAGGTGTCAGTTTCTTTCTCTGAAACATAGCCTACAGAACCCGGTATTCACTGGTGGTCTCTCAACTAAGTACTAACCAGAGCTAAGCCCACTTAGCTTCCAAGATTGGACAGGATCTGGTATCTTTAGAATATTTAGGCTGCTTGTACAACATCAGGAGGCACATTCAATTCCTAATGCAGGGCAACAATAATTAATAGCAACGCTCCAGAATTTCAGGAAGGCGTATTTCCCAGACTTGTCTAAAGATGGCAGAGATTGTCCTGAATCCTCTTTGCACCCACTCTGTCATGTAGATACGGCCTCAGGTAGACAAATAAAAGGGTAGGATTCTTGAACTTTTTATACCTCTGCAGAGGGAACATCCAAAAGTGTACCCAGTATGTATGATCAGCTATACTGGATGCAATTCCCTCTTCCACACAACTCTTCTTATCTTCTTTTGTACCTGGCAATCATGCCACAGCCTCTCCTTGAAGAACTCCATCTATTGATGGATAACTCTATAGAACGTGATTATTAATACTAATATTGCATTCTTTTTCCCTGTCAAAGACTGAAGGCCACTTGCAAAAGTGAAAATGCATGCAGCTAAAAATTTCACACCCTACAAAAACTATAAATATAATTAAGCTATCAGCAAAATTAAAAGCAGTTAAAATATGACCATTAAAAATAATATATATATATATATATACACACACACACACACACAAACACATCATGAAAGGTTCCTTTATGCTGAGGAATCTGTCCTCAAAGCCCTGCTAGAAGAATATGTTTTTCTTTGAGGAAGAACAGCATGGAGGGTTCTAAGAAGGAAGTTCCAGAGCTTATACCATGAACTCCTTTCCATCCAAGCATCAGAGTCCTGTGACACCTTAAAGGCTAACACATATATATACAGCATGAGCTTTCGTGGACTATAGGCCACTTCATGTGATCACTGCAGCTACATCCTATACACAAGGCAGTAAGGTCAGAAGGAAACTAAATGTTGAAAGTACTGTCATGGCAATTACAGCGTTGTTACCCCAACCCAAACCTCTTTGGGTTCAGGCCCCAGAGAAACAGAGATACACAGATACAACAAATCCACACAAGAACTTCATGCAAAGCAGTGTGGTTCATAAGAACAAGGGTTACTCAGCAACATTCTCACAGAACAGTAAGAAAACTGCAAAACATACTTCCAAATCAACTACATTCATACCTTACTAATGGGCTTTTATTCAATTAGAGTTACATCTGTGCTCTATGCAATATTGTCAGGAAGATATATGGCCTCTTAGGCTCTTATTTATGATGAGAGAGATAATAAGATTGTTCCAAACCAAAGCACCACTTCTTATGAGATATCTCCCACCCAAAAGACCCCTGTCAGAAAGAGCCATGAGTACAACTTACGATAAATTAAACAGAGCTTTTGCATGTTCATCCTGCCATGTCATTAACTGTATTTTAAAATGGAGAATCAAAAGAGATAAAAACGGAAGAGTGTCCAATGGAATCCATATGGGGAGGCAGGGGAAAAAATCCAGTGCTCAGTGGAGGGCTGTTTTTATTTTGGAAAAAGCCCATGGAATTAACTGTGGTTTCAAACAGAATCCACATTTTTTGCTTTCTTGCTCCCAGCAAGATGGGGGCTCCTTTTTAAAATCTGTTTTCACTTCTTAAATTGAATTGCAGTATCACAGAAACTTACAGTTGGAAGAGGCTGCAAATCTAAAGCCTTGACATGCAGGAACACTCAGCTAAAGCACTCCTAGAAGATAATCATCCACTCTCTGTTTAAAGAATCCACCTCTCAGGGTGCTCTACTTCCCTGTTCAACAGCCCTTACAGTAAAGATGTTCTTCTTCATATTTAAGTAGAATCTCTTTTCTATTTAAAGTATTCTTATTATTTTAAATTGCTTGAATTGATTTTACCTGTATACTGCTATGAGATCTCAGGATATAGAGCAAGCTATAAATATTTTAATACATTATAAATAAACAAAACAACCCTAGTCTAGATCTATACTGGTGACCCAAATCAAGAGTGTGAAGAGATTTTCAGCCTCTTGGGGATGGCCACACTTTGCAAATTCAGATATCACAGCACAGGAAAGTTACAAAAAAAAATCAGGTAAAGAAGAGAGCACACGTTCACAATAGCTGAACACTCATGTGGTCGAAGCACTTGGAAACAGTAACCACAATGCTATTGAACTTAATGTGTGTAAGAATGGGAAAGTGCCACAAAATTCCAACACAGTCCTATTTGACTTCAAAGGTGGTAAACTCTCTAAAATGAGAGAAATGGAAAAAAGGAATTGGAAAGGAAAAGCCAAAAGGGACAAAGTTCTCCATGATGCTGAGGGCCTACTCAAAACCACTTTGACAGAGGCTCCACTACAAAAGCATTGTTGTTATTGCTGTTGCTGTGTGCCTTCAAGTCATTTCTGACTGTGGTGACCTCGGGGTTTTCTGGGGCTGTGTGTGTGATGCACCCAAGGTCACACAGTGGGTTTCCATTGCCAAGCAGGGTACCGAGACCTGGTCTCCGTGATCATTGTCCAACAGACCACTACACCATGCTGGCATATCAAAGGTCAAAAAGGGAAATACAAAGTCTGAGAGGTCATCAGCATGGCTGAGAAGCAAATTGAAGAAAGTTATTAGAAATAAAAAGGCATCTCTCAGAAACTGAAAGTCTTCCCCCAAAGTGGTAAGCTATAAAAAACAAAACAAAAAAAAACCTCTCACTCATTTGTGCAGAAGAAATGCAAACAGAAAATTATGGCTGCCAAAAAAAAAAAATCTGATGAACATACCACAAATAGCATCACACTGACAACAAAGAATTCTACATTAGAAGCAAGAACAATGACTAAAGGGTTCCTGAACAAGGATAAGGAAATACTGAATGCATTGTAGAGTCAAAGGCTTTCACGGCCAGAATCCATTGGTTCTTGTGGGTTTTTCAAGCTTTGAGACCATGTTCTGGTTGTAGTTTCTCTTGACATTTCACCTGCATCTGTGGCTGGCATCTTCAGAGGAATGGTGAACTGGACGTGGAGTGGAGAATATATATGCCAGCCTCCTCCTCCAGAGGGGAGGGAGCCATTAGCATACTAGTCCTATCGTGTGTACTGAATACTTGTTCCTGGAGGGAGACTTCCTGAGCCCAGGAGGGGCTCGTTAGTATCTTTTGTGTTTGATTTTAGTGTTTTTCAACACTGGCAGCCAAATCTTGTTGACCTTCCGAGTCTCCTCTTTCCTGTTAAAATTATCCAAGTGTTTGTGGATTTCAATGGCCTCTCTGTGTAGCCTGACCTGGTAGTTGTCAGAATGGTCCAGAATTTCTGTGCTTTCAGATAACATTCTGTGTCTGGGTTGGTTTATAGTGTGTTCTGCTACTGCTGACTTTTCTGGCTGGATCAGCCTACAGTATCTTTTGTGTTCTTTGATTCGTGTTTGGATGCTGCGTTTTGTGGTGCCTATGTAGACCTGACCACAGCTGCATGGTATGCGGTAAACTCCTGCAGAAGTTAGGGGATCCCTCTTTGCTGAGCGAAGCATTTGCTGAATTGTCCTGGTTGGTCTGTAAATTGTTCGGAGTTTATGTTTCTTCATGAGTTTCCCTATTTAGTCAGTGACTCCTTTGATATGGTAAAAACACATTCCCTTCAGGTGGCTGTTTATCCTCACTCCTGTGGTTTTTTCGGGGTCTTGAGGCCCTTCTGATATCTGAGCTGGAGTACCTATTAGCCTGTAGAGCCCAGTTTAAATGATTCAGTTCCTCATTCAAGAGATGAGGTTCACAAATTCTCTTTGCACCGTCTACCAGAGTTTTTATTGTGCTCTTTTTTGTTCTGGATGGTGTTGGAGTCTTTGCGTAGATATCTGTCTATGTGTGTAGGTTTTCTGTACACCGTGTGGCCCAATCGATGGTTGGGTTTGCGGGTGACTACGACATCCAGAAATGGTAGTTTTCCCTCATTTTCTTTCTCAATGGTGAATTGGATGTTTGGGTGGATGTTGGTCCAGAAACCGGGTCAACTGTTCATCACCGTGGCTCCAGATGATGGTGTCATCCACATAATGGAACCATATAGTGGGCTTTTCTGGTGCTGTTTCCAGGGCCTTTCAAAGTGCTCCATGTAAAAATTTGCTATCACTGGGTTGAGTGGGCTTCCCATGGCTACCCCATCTCTTTGCTCATAGAACTCATTGTCCCACTGGAAGTAGCTTGTAGTGAGGCAATGTTGAAACAGGGCTGTGATGTCTTTGGGAAAAATCTGGTTGATGAGTGCAATGGTGTCTGCAATGGGGACTTTGTGAACAGGGAGACCACATCAAAGCTCATCAGTCTTTTCCGGGTTTCAATTCGATGTTGCTGATTTTTTCTATAAAGTGAGCTGAGTCCTTGATGTAGTGAGAGGTTTGTCCAATATGGGTTTGTAATTGTGTGGCCAGAAACTTGGCCAAATCACATGTGGGGGATCCAATGGCACCCACAATAGGTCGGAGTGGAACGGAGTCCTTGTGGATTTTTGGAAGTCCATCAAGTCTGGGTGGGAGGGTGTCCGATTTGCATAAAAGCTGGTATGTGCTTTGATGAATTGAGGAATTTTTGATCAAGGTGTTGGTTTTCCTGATGATTTTGTTGGTCGGGTCCTGCTTCAGTTTTTTGTAAGTTGTGGGATCCAAGAGTTCCCTGATCTTTTGTTTGTAGTGTTCTGTGTTCATGATAACAGCGGCATTGCCTTTGTCTGCTGGGAGAATGATGATTTCTGGGTCCGAATTGAGCTCCCTAACAGCTTTTCTTTCTTTCATCATTATGTTGCTGGGTGGCAGTTTTGCCTTGTGTAGGATCCTTGCTGTTTCCCCTCTTATCTCTACCACTTTCTCTTCCGGGAGATGGTGGATGGCAAATTCCACACTGAATGGATCCTTTTCATAAGTCTTCAGTGCTGAAGATATATAGGGAAATAGTCACGCCTGAGCTGAAGTATCCAGGAGAGAAGAGTCAGGAACAGGGGCAAATAGAAGTGACAAAGAAGAAACTTCAAGACCTCATTAACATAGTAATAAAGAAATCGATAGGTTTGGAAGAGGTATCCTTGAGCATTCTTAAAGAACTCAAAAATGAAACTGCACATCTTCTAAGTAAAACATATAACATGCCCTCAAGATCAGCTTATGTACTAGCATACTAAAGAATGCCCAACATCATCACAATTTTGGAAGAAGGATCTAAGACCGGCATACTTTTCAATATTTCACAGATGAAAACTGGGACATGTTAACAGAGTTAAGTGAGTACAAACTACTTTTCCATGTTGAACTCAGTTTGCAGCAAGTGAAGACAAAGGGAGAAAGTGGGAGTGGGAAAGAGAAACTAGGGCATTTCAAAAACAGCTGAAAAAGTAGGAAGACAGAGGATTAACTGGGACTGCTCTGCCAAATCGGAGCAGTTGGAGAGTATGGGGAGATCCAGGAAACAATAAGCCAGTTTCTATAAGGATCTGGAGCCTGGAAAGTTCAGTGCTGGCTTTTGTTAAGTAAGCTATTGAGCAACCTCAGAAATTTAAACTGTGCCCATGCCCCCGCCCCAAAGCTAAACACCACACTAAGTTCTGGATGCAGAGGCAGCTGCTTTGAACATTTAAACTAGGCACTAACCCACTTGAAAGGCAGAACACTGACAGCATGCAGTGGATACTGAAATGCCCATCAAGTGTTAATGAAATAGCAATGATGGATTTTTTTTTTAAAAAAAAATTACTTTGCAGCTCAGTAGCGATGGATTCTTTACAAGTATGATGTGTAATTATTTTTACGGTTGCACAATAGCTAGAGCAGCAGGAACCCTTTGACGTTCCGTTAATGAAGCCATCCAAATGTACTGCCAGAGCAGCAGTTTTCCCACTGTAAAGGCAGAGAGAAGGGGAGGGAGAGAAAAAGGAGTGGAAGAAGGAGGTACATGCAACTCCACGGTGCTGAACCTCATTTTGTACCTCTCAACACCTCCGAGCTCTGCAGATGCTGTCAGGGCTCCTACTCTTAATTGCCATTGAAAAAATTGCCTCTAAGAATGTTGACATTTATTGTTCACAGTGGGTTCATTTAATCACAGCGCTCAGCTGTTTTTCTTCTGTGAGTCCTGAGCCAGAGTCAGATGCCTGCCAGCCATTTCTGGGGGGGGGGAATCCTGATTCAATTATGAAACAACAGAACCCACCCCCACAAGTTTCTAGTCCCCAGTGGTTGAGGAGAGTTTGGCAGTATGTAGGCAATGTAGTGAATCCAGAGAAGTTTAAACATTCTCCAGGATTAGTGCCTGAAAATCAGAAACAACTAGACAATCTGTATTAAGGAATGTTTTAGAAACCTTCTCAGACAACTCAAGGGATTTTGGGTAGGGGTAAGGTCAGCGGCAGATCTATATCCATATCCAGTGATGCAGACTTAAGTCAATAGACTCGGACTCAAGTTGGACTTATATCACTTCAGTAACTCGACTCGGACTTGACTCGGCCATAAACGATGCACTTGACTCGAGACTTGTATATTTTTAGTGATTGACTTGCTGCCCCTGGTTCAGTAACATGACACATCTGTCCAGAAAGCTTATGACTTTGAACAATGCTTCCATCTCTTTTTGCCTACTGGTCACATGAAGATCTGTCTTTTGCCCAAAGTGTGGGAGTTTTTCTCAGAGGGGAACAGCAAATAGGTTGGGCAATGGGCTTGAGGCAGGCTTGAGGTCTGCTCAGCAGCCTGTCCCTTCTGCATATCGGAGGAGCCTTCTAAAATGTTTCCTAAGAGCAAAAGACAAGACTCACGCCCAGACTGCAGGGTGCATTTCTCAGAGGGGAACAGCAAATGCGTTAGGCAACGTGCTTGAGGAAGAAGGATCCTTCCTTTTAAATCTTTTGAATCTTCAGTAATAAAGAATAAGATAGGATCCTATTCCCCACTACCAAAGCTGCAGATGGCAAAACTGCAAATGTAGAGGGCTGACTCTGCTTAAATTGTTAAAACTGACTTTATTTCTCTCTGTCCAGAAATTCTGGAATTTTGGTTGGGGTATAAAGTTGGCTTCCAGACTTGAGACTTAACTTGAAAGTATCTTCAAGGACTTGAGACTTGACTTAAGACTTGGAGTAAAGGACTTAAATACATCACTGTCTATATCTATACCTGAACTTCCTTCCTAAAGAGGCTAGACCAGTGTTTCTCAACCTGTGGGTCCCCAGATGTTTGTGGACTTCAGCTCCCAGAAGCCCTGAGCATTGACCATAGTGGTTGGGGCTTCTGGGAGCTGAAGTCCACAAACATCTGGGGACCCACAGGTTGAGAAACACTGGGCTAGACTACTGCTCTCTCTGTTAACCTTTCATAAGCAGGTGAACACTATTCCGTTTCACAAGGCCTTTGATGGCTGACATCTCCAGCCTTTTCAGAATATATTCTACTGTTTATTTCCTGTTTCCATTTTTTTTTGACAGCCATGCATTTAACTGCTTTTAATTCTGTTATTAGTTTAATTTTTAACTTTTGTAAGATATGAGCTCGAAAGCTGTTAACTTTCTAAGCTTTTACTCCCAGACTGTGAAAAAGGTGGAACAACCAACATCTTACCCACATATAATGAATCAAAGGCAGCGTTGCTTTACAAAATGAGACAGGAGAGAAGGAGGGGAATTCTAACGGAAATTAGATCAAGTTTAGTCATGAAGTTTGCTGAGCTCTTCCCCACAATTCAGAGAAAACAGGAAAAGTTATGGGTTCATCCAGAGCAACAAAAAGCTTCAAGACTTATACCTGTACGGAGCAAGGTTTGTTTGTTGTTACTGTTGTTGTTTTAATCCAAATGACATACCTCGTCTCATAGTTTACTTTCTTGTCCTCATTTCTCCTATGCTTCTGGGAGTCCCTGCTAATGGTGTGTTGCATGGGGCAGGACAGGGAGGGAAGGAAACCCTGCCTACATTAGTGTTTACCTCCAACAGCACATGAAATCCCAGTCTGTTTATGGCATAACTGGATATGGGCATGCAACTTCGGATCATAAACAGCCTGATATTTTCTGGGATTACTGGCCATCTGGAGGAGCCCTCTGTTCAAACATAAATCCTCCATCATTGGTCTGGCACAATGGAGAAGCAGCAAGAAAATTTTCAAAACAGTCAAACATCAGTCAAGCAAATAACCAATGAAGTCCACTAGTTTTCTCAGGTGGAGGTCATAAAAATAAAAAGGGAGTCATATATGAATTTCCCCTTTTCACATACTTTACTAGGAAGCATGAGCAAAGAGAAACAGGTGGTAATCTGTGAGCTCATACATACAGGGTCATTCTATGCTTGGACAGAGATGTTTGAAAGCTTCCAGAACTATGTTTTGCTAGTAACCCTGCCCCTTCACTTACAAGCATATAAGCCATGTCTTCCCACTGAAACTCAGTTCCTTAGTTCACCATCAGAAGACCTGGAGAATGGAATGGCATGAAGAGGCGAGGAGGCAGGTTGTGGATGAAAAAGGGAATGAGTAGATAGCCACTGAAGCAGTTTGAGGCTCCAAAGGCTGCAGTCTCGAGATCCCTTTCCCATTGAATAGCTTTAAGACAGGAAGCTCTGTAAGCTCTATTACACTTTCCTTGTCATGTAAAGACCAGGCAAAATGGACATAGGTCTCCCACGTGTTCCTCACCCAGGTGCAGGGGACAATATGTGTGATCACCCAAAAATGGGATCTTTCACCAACAGCCAAGACACATCTTGACACTTCTTCAGGGCCATCAGACCCCCGAGAGAGATGACAAAGTGATGAACTGGCAAAATGTCTAAATGTTGAGACTTTCTAATGATCCTACTGTGATGGTATACAAAAAGGAGCTGAGTATCAGCAACAATGTAAGACTTATATTAATGAGCGAGAGGGGACGGAATCACCACCAAAATGCAGCTCTAGAAGCTTCTGAACATCTCTGAGCAGGTCAGAATGGAATCGTTATCTGTGAGTCAGGCCCCTTCTGCATGTGGGAAAGGAACCACCAAAAACGGGACTCACTGGACTTCTTCAGCATCTGGGCGAGTCCATTGGGATGAGGGACAGTGTGAGCTCGTCACTCCGCGTTGCTCCAGCGTCCAAAATGGTGGCTTCCGGTTGGTGGAGGCTCTCCACCAACCGGAGAAGCTTGCCAGCCTAAAGCCCACCGCTGGCAGATCTGCAGGCATACACTAGTGCGCACCTGCAAATCTGCACTGGAGCGCAGCAACGGAGCGACACAGAGTCGCGTGCTCCGTGCTTTTTAAAAACCTCTAAAAAGAGGTTTTTAAAAAACACGATGTGCGACCAGTTCTGGTCGCTCCGGAGCGGACTGAGGTGCGGAACTGCAAAAAGTAGTCCGCCCCAGTCCATTCTACGGTGCAGAAGACCTCTGTCGGAGGTCGCTCTGCACCATTTTAATAGCCCGGTGCGGAAAGGGCCTCAGAGACCACAATGAAAAACTAGCAAGTTGCTTGCATCTCCTGCCATCATTTAGGTGTACAGAATCACTGAAGTAGGCCCAAATGGTACAAGAGGACCATTTTGATTCCATGATACCATTATGACAACTGAAACAGCTGACAAGTTTGAGGAACAATTTTCAGGACACGTTACATTGCTGCTGGCCCACAGTGATTTCTTTTTTTAAAAGAATTCCAAAAGAATTGCTGTCTCCTACGATGGAGGCTGCTAACCATCTGTAAATAAGAGAATATGCACATGCGTGCACATAACATGCACTAGGATTTTGTTTTAAAGAAGATAAGCAGACTAGCCTGCCCTCTAGCAATGATTTATTTCCCTTTCTCCCCAATGACCCTTCCCATTTCATGATGCCCCAGCCCTGAATAATGAATTACTGCTTAGATTAAGAGCACACGCTTCAGACTCTCATGCAGATGTTCAGCTACATACCACTCTATTTTATCATGTCTCTTTCAAATGCTTCAAGGAATTATTCTTAAAATGTATCATCCATCAGTTGGGGGAGAAGAGAATAAATCTGTGACAAAGGGAAGTATGAGACAATATTGGTTGGAAAGAAATACTATAGTCTAACTGTTGGCAGGTACAATTCATGAGACAGAAACTGCCTCTTCTCACCAGGGGTTCTTTCACATTATACAATTATAGCACTATGATTCTACTTAACCAGTCATGCCAACACCCTGTGAAATCTTGGGCTTTGTAGTCTGCTAATGCGTTAGAGTTCTCTGGTTTGCTGTTGTGAGGCTTCAAGTTGATTCTGATTTATGGTAACCCAAAGGCTAACCTGCAGAGCGACCATGGGGCAGTGGTTTAAGCACTGGACTATGAGCACTAGAGACCCCCACTCAGCCACAGAAACCCATTGGGTGTCCTTGAGCAAGTCACGGTCTTGCAGCATCAGAAGAAGGAAATGGCGAATATATCAGCAAATCTTGCCAAGAAAATGCCGTGATAAGTTCACCTTAGGGCCACCATAGGTCAGAAACGACTTGAAGGTATGCAACAACAACAAGGCAAACCTATCACACATTTTGCTTGGCAAGATTTATTCAGAGGAAGATTGTCATTGCCTTTCTCAGAGGCTAAGACTTTCCTATGGTCAGCCAGTGTGTTTCTATGGTTAGGCAGGGATTTGAACTCTGGTCTCCCACAGTCCTAGTTCAGTACTCACAACACCACACCAAACTAGCTCTCAAAGTTCTCTAGCGGAGAATTCTCAACAGTTTTCTCTAAACTGCCAGTCCCAAGACTCCAGTGCATGGAACCACAGCAATTCAAGTGGAATCGTAGTGGCATAATTGTGTAGTACGAAATGACTCCAGTTGTCAGACACTGTGGAAATAACACTGTTGCCTGTAACAAGTTACTTATTTTAGTCATGAGTGGAAAACGTTACATTTCAAAGATAACATAACGAGTGAGGATGAAGCCACTTTACTAAGAGCAACAAATTATGTTTCACAGTCCCTTTTAGAAATTACTTACAAAGGGTTTGTTGAGAGGGATTTTTGACACAAGGTTTTATGCCATTTTCATATAAGCCTAAGGGCTTTTCTTTAAAAGGCAACATAAAGTAATGAAAATGTAATGTGCAATGCATCAATCACTGCAATGAGCTCCTTTTTTAAACACTGTAAGGCGTAGCAATGAATTACTTTCTAGCACTATAATGGGTGACAGGAATGAATTATTCTCAAACAACATATAGCATTCCACACACTGTGGCAGCGGAATTTGGACAGCAGGGAATTTTTTGAGGGGGGTGTTAAAGTATGTTTGCCTCTTAATACTCCTTTCTCCCCTTATTCTTCTCAAAATAGCCCCGCACAGGACAGCTTGTTGCTAATGGATGTGTGTGCCTCCTTTTCTTTGCCTTCCCCATCAAGCCCCCTCCCTAATTTTTTTTTAGCAAATGTGTTATGTTCTTTGATAAACCGCAATTTCATAAAACAGCACAAAATGTGTCATATATTACAAACATGAAAACTGCAGAAGGAGCAATGTGCTGAAATCATTCCCAATGCGTAGGGGAAGGCACCTCTGGCTGAGAGTGACAAACCTATGATAAGAGAGGGATTTTGAAAAGGCTTATAAAACATATCACACTTTTAAAAGACAGGTCGTAAGGGCAAGAGTTTTCATTTTACCCACAAACCCCACATAAATAGGAGAGGATCCTTGAAAAACTAGAGTACTCCTACAAGCAGGGATATGTGAAACTCTTTATACATGGAGAAAAGAAAGGAAAGGGCAATCAAAACCAAGAGAAACTGAGCCCTGCAACTTTCATTAATAATTGGGCAAATGAAACTCATTCCTATATTTTCTTGCTTTTCATAATTTATGCACTTTTTAGAGACTGGCAAGGGAAAGAAAGAAAAACAGTGTTTGCTTTGTGCTCTAGTATCATAAAGGCCCTGTCCTTCCAAAACAGAAATTTCCCTCAGAGCTTCAAAAAGTTGGTTTTTTGGACTACGAACCTCTCACTCTCACAATCAGCTTTGATGTTGTCTATGAGATTCAAAGAGCTGCAGTTCAAAAAAAGAGTTTGTCTGATTGACTCCAATCACCTTGGCTACAATTAGTTGCTACACGGATTTTCTTTCCAAAACAGACAGACAGACAGACAAAAAAAAAAAACAGTCTCCACCTATGGCTATTTCACCAAAACTCCTTTTCCCCCTCTTCATTGTCCCTTTGTTCATCTTCCCCTCTTTTTGCATTTCAACTACCTGACTTTAAACTGTTTTAGCAGTTACATATCTGATTTTTAAAATAAATAAAAGCAATATATACATGATTGCAACCATGCCATAGATTCACAAAGGAAATACCTCCTTGCACCCACATACAGACTTGGAGGAGAGGAGAAGATACATCAGGACCTGCCCTAGCATTAGGAGGAGTCAGGCAACCGCCGCAGGCAGCACATGGGTGGTAGCTCTCCATTAGGCTTTTCCTCAAGAATTGCCCAGATGTTCCTCTGTTCAAGGCCAGGACAATGTGTTCCATGCTCCCTAAACTGGCCGGTTGTCTTGTGCGGTGGAAGACACTCTCCCATCTCTACTGCCGATGGAATCTGCCAATGTAGTAAACTTCTGAACATGGGCTAGAGAGAAGGATGTCATCTTGTCCTTAGCCACTGGAGCAAAATGTCTTGGGTTGGCTCTAGGACTCAGATTCCTTTCATCCCCACTTGGTGACTAGGGGCACTGGGCCCAGATACTGAGTCAAATTCTCATGCCTTTAAATTGGCACTAGGTGCAGGAATACAATCTCTGTGCTTTTTAAAAAATATAAATAGTGGTGGAAGAACTGAGCAGTGTTAATGGTAAGCAGGAAGGGACCATGACCTTGACAAATACTGCCCTGTTGAAACTATTATTTGCATAGAAAGGTAAACTTCCAATATGGCCAACAGAATCTCCCCTTTCTTTTTGTTGAGATGAAAGCACAGTCAAAGAGTAAGGGTTAAACTCTCTCTTTCTGCTACATCAGTATTAGCTCCCGTCATATCCACCCATCCCTGTCACTTCTATGTACATTTTTCAGAAACCAAAACAACACTCACATAAATTAACATCAAATCTAGTTTGGTCTTCTCCTTCTAAACTATTCTAAAACTTGCCCCATCAATCAATGTTATCAAGACATAAATAGCATGGGTCAATCTTCCATTTTAGCTTAGTTCTTGTCATTTAATATTCTCTGCTATTGGAGTTAAGAATCACCATTAGATCATATTTTGTGACTTTGGGACTTTCCACACTGCTTTCTGCACTATTATAGTGCTGTTATTCCACTTTCAACACCCTATGATATCTTGGGATTTGTAGTTTAGGGAGGAGCATTTAGAATTCTCAGCCAGAGAGCTTTTTGACCTCAGCAAACTGCAAACCTCATAATTCCACAGAATGATGAAAGTGGAATAATAGCACTATAACAGTGTAGTGCGGAAAGACCCAGAATTTGTAAAAGAAACCAACAACATATATATATGCTCTGTGTGTGTGTGTGTGTGTGTGTGTGTGTGTGTGATGCTAACATTATCAACAAGGGATTGATTTAGCCCAGACTTGGCAGTGCTATATTTCTTTAGCTGCCCCATCTCCCTTTAAAAAAACCCATACCACATCCTTGTCATTTTGCATGAATTTCAGCTTCTATTATTTGTATCAACAGGAGAACAAATTGCCTGAACAGAGTGTTGTCAGAGCAATTTATTATGAATCACACTTCAAAAAAGATGACCTAATAAGTATTTTGAAGTACACTCACATTAATAAATGTTCCCACTGGCTTCTGGATAACAGACTGAAGTACCAGGACTTTGCCACAAAAACAAAACACTTCCGGATGAGTACATAATCTATGCCTCTGATGTTAACCATTTTAAACAGGATGAGTGAGAAGCAGTTAATGTATGAAGACCTTTTCTTGAAAGAAGTGCAGTTGTGTGAGCTCAATTTCTCAGGAGGAATCTGAAAGAGCATGCCGTATCCAGAGACAACTTCCTGACACTAAATCCATCTCTAAAGGGGATTTAAATTACTCTTTAAGAGCTAACAAATAAAGTTCAGGAGCTGTTCAAGTGGATAGCAGGGTTTGTTGTACCACACTGCAGCCTGCCATCTGAATTCTCATGTCGACAATAGTTAATTCGCGAACTATGTGCTGGAACACAGCAGTGTGCTGAAAGAAATATGTTAAGCCATTTGTGTGAAGTATCTATCTGTGAACACAAATAGCCCACCTAAACAGGAGGTTTCTTACTTTCCCTCTGTATGATGTACTGATCTGACCTTGCATTGTCTCCAGCCTTAATAGAGATGGACAATTCTGGGAGAGCAGCTGAATCTCCAAGTAAAACAGAAATACAGCAGAATTATCTACTTTGGAAGCAATCTGCCTTCCTTTCCTCAGCACCTCCACTTCTGTATGGGTTATTACATTACCTTGTATAGATGAATTTATTTTTTAGAATTGCACAAAATCTGTCAGCCAGTGATTTTTCTAGGATCTGGTCATTAGGCATGTAGGAAGCTGCCTTACACCAGACTAACTGTTCCAGTATTGTCTATTTAAAAGGTACATAACCTAGGGCCCTTTAGAGGTTTTAGACCAATGTTTCTTAAACTATTTGACTGGAGAGACCAGCCATTTTAACTCCAGTATGCCATATTTGTGCCCATTGTAAGTTTCTCTCTTTCTGGAAATTCTCCAGGTACCAGCAGCTGATGCCTCATGCACTGGCACTAGTCCATGTACCACCAAGCTGAGTAATACTGTTTTTAGACTATGAGTGATAGGCCTTAGCCAGCATCACCAATGGTTAAGAGATTAGAGATAAAATATAATCTAAAACTCCTGCTAGGCAACTACGTCACTTAATCCTATTCTACTGGCCGTAGATTTCCAAGGAACTCAGATAGTCTTCCCCATCAGCAGCTCTGTTCCTTGTCCCAAGTGTGACCTCTTCTAGTCAGAAGAAGTTAAGTCAAGCAGAGTCATGGAGTAATTTGGGCTCCTAAGGCAGTCGTGGTTGCAGTCTCTGAAAGTAAAGCTTTTTGGTTCTAAAAAGGTTTGGTCCTACCTTTAGGAAGAGAGAAGCAGCTACTCAGGCTGCAGATGCTGGAGAGCAGCTGGAGAACAATGTATAGAGCTTTGTAAAGTTCTATGCAATGTATAGAGCTTTGTAAAGTTACTTTTTCAGATTATAATCATGATAAGGAATTCTGGGAGCTGTAGTCCAAAAAAAAGTAAGTTTTCCAAACTCTAGCATGCATCTTAAACCACTCATAAGCTAGCCTCAGAACTAGCCCTCAGGTACAGTGGAGGAGACTACACAATCTACCAGTGTTGGACAAACAACTGTCAGCCCATTCAGCTTCTGCACATGGAACAGAGACTACTATGTCGAAAGAAGAATAAGAAGGTTTCCTGACAACAATAGCCATTTCTAAAGTGCCTCAAGTAATATATTACAAAAATGTTTGAAATTCAGTTTGAAATTTGTATCTGAATAGGATGGAATAAATTGGGCAGTCATGCCCAAAGGCTTTTAGGAAGTACAACATAATTTTTTGCCATTTTTAGGGGCCTGAGACTTCAGCTTTAGGATTGAGGGACGGCCTTTTTCAGCAAAACTCCCTGGGCTCAGAGCAGGCTTGGGTAGATAAAAATGGCCTCAAATAGCCAACTGTGCACCCCTTGGAGGTTTGCTGGAGCTCATTTTAGCTCATTTTAGATCACAAGTTGAAGGTTATTGAGGAGAAGCAGATGGAAAAAATGTTGGGGGCTGCATTCCAGAAGGTAAAGGGCTGATGTGGCCCCCTAGTCCCTAGAAATTGCTTCCCTCATTTGGCAGTCATTTTGCAGAAAGATGACACATAAATATTTTAAACAAAGAGATAACAGAGGTTTAGATTTCAATGGTTAAATGAGTCTTATGGAGAAAGGGTGTGATGTTACCACTTCTGGAAAACCAGCAGGCCACACACAACCCAGAACAATCTGCATGTGCCTTCAAGTCACCTGTGAACCTACAATGACCCCATGAATTTCACAGTATTCTTAAGCAAAGAATACTCAGAGGTGGTTTTGCCAGTTCCTTCCTCTAAAATGTAGTCTCCAGTACCTAGTATTTGCTGGTGGTCCTCCATCCAAGTACTAAGCAGTGCTAGATAAGCTTAGCTTCCAAGATCAGATTGGATCAGGTGCCTTTAGGGTATTCCTCTTATAAATTCATCCAGAACAAAATGAGATGAGTAGACCAAAATGCATAGCTCAAAAGACTGAACTGGTAAATGCAGGACTCAAGTTTGATTAGCCAGAAGGCTGCCACGTAACTCCAGCACCAGAAGAGACAGTTGATTAGTTCAATCCAGCACCACGCACTAGCAGCATTAGTGGAGGAGAATGAAGAAAGGATACTGTGATACTGTCAGGAAGAGAGGAACAGTTTTCCCCAGTCTGGTATCCTCCAGATCTGTTTGATTACAACTTCTTTCATGTCCAGACCTCATGGCTAGCTAGGTTGGTAGCCAGGTTGGAAACCACATCCAAGTCTCCTTCTAAGCAAATTTCACAGACAAAGCATGGATATACTTCTTCCACACTGTTTCTATATGTCCAACTGCTCAAACATAGACAAGAGAGGCATCTGTAATGCAAATGTCCATTCTGGCAAGGGCCAACTTTCTGTATCTATTTTGCAAGTCAAAGGAAGAAAATATTACTTTAAGCATTAAGAATATACCACAGAGGGCAGAACAATGCCAGTTTCCAATCAAATGCTATACAGCAGCCTCTCTCTGTGCATGCATCTACTCATGCCTCAAGTTCTGTTCAGGCAACTTTCCTTTGAATCCTACCCTTGGGAAATATACATTATGTGGAGCTCCAGTTCAGCAAGGCCCGTCTTCCAGAAGCCCAGCTAATGCTTGACACTGGCATTATTCTGGTGACACATTAAGATTTCACAATTCACTGCATGCCTTTGGGTCTTATTGACTGTAGTTTTGATGTATTTGCTTGGGTTTATATACTTGTTTTCTTGGATTTCAATACTCATTTTACATAAAAAATAATTTCATTAACAAAAAAAATGATGCCCATACTGGTTGGCAGGGTGTTTTTTAAAGAAATCAAGAGTAGGACAATACATTTATTAGGAACCAAACACCATGAAAATATACAAGTTCCCTTAATGTGTTCTATTATTCATTCATTCATTCATTCATTTTTGTACTGTCAAGCCTAAAGAGAACTCAGAAATTTTCAAACTTTCTGCCATGCTGGTTGGTCTTAATAAAAATATTCCCCATTCCTCATCTGATGATTCTGGACTGTTGTACTAATTATATCCCACCCTGAGACAGGCATGGCTAGAAACATTTTAATAAATAAAATAAATGCATTTGATAACTTAAATAGTCAGAGTAGACTCTACAACCCAGCTCCTTCTTGGTCACCATTATCCTGTGCCTTTATTGAAAATATTAATGATTTTTACATCTATGAGTCTGAGCTAAAGCGGGATTAGGCTTCGGTTCAGCCAAGTGCTTTTCCTTGGCAGGAAAAGTTGGACAACTTATTTGGGTCACTAGTTCATTTTACATGCCACAGATGACATCAGCTAATGAAACACTATTTTCATCCTCCCCCTGTTTGTTCTGCTCATTATCTGGAAAAGTCACATGCTTAATCCTACACGCAGAGGCTTGTTGGCTGCCGCCAAGGCCCAGTAATAACAGGAGCAATCCTATTCTCTGATGCTAAGCCTAAAAGGCCTTGGGCATACAAAATGTCACCACATGGCAGACCATCAGACAAGGTCAAGGAACACAGAAAGCAACCAAAACAAACTAGAACAGGTTTCACATTCCTGGGGAAAGCATTAGTCAATATAACATAAAACCAGAAATATTAAAATGATTTGTACATTGGTTGGAAATACATGGCCCATAAAGTCAATATGATACATGACCAATGAACTTATTGTTTGAATATAGATCAAAGCAGCACCATTTAGACACAAGAGGGAACTATGAGCTGTCCAAAAGTACTCAAAGTGGGGGGATTTAATGGTAAAATTGGTGAAGGGTCTGGAAAACACGTCACCGAAGAATAAATAGGCAGAGAATGATGGCCGACAAGTAGAGAGCAAAGAATAGAACTGAGTACCCTGAAAGGTCATGAACAGGAGCAATATTTTGCATAATAACATTGCACAGAAGGTTGCATTTGTCTCCTGCAGAAAGAGGTAGCGGTTTCTTAGCACACAGACACATACACATATTTTGAAGTTACGACAAATCTGTGTTTGAGCCCTTGGGACCATGAAAATTGTATTTGTTCCTGGGTACATAGTTTGGTGAGGCACTTAGAATTCTCCACCTCTTGAGAGCTCCAAAATAATTTAAGCTGTGAATTCTATCAATCTCTTTAAGTGGTGAATTCTAACAATCGCAGTCAAAGTACAAATCCCAGGACTCTGTAGGATGGATCCAGAACAAATGAAATGAAATCAAACTTCTATAGCCATGCAGTGTAGATACCGTCTCCGATCACATGAAGTGAACAAGTATCTAGCAAAAACACCAAGTTTCCTATTTGTTTATACCAACAGGCAAGATAAGGTTTATATTGGAACTGTGAGTTATACAGGATCAACTCTAATCTACTGGCAACAATCCTGTGTTCAGGAATGTGTGGTAGCAGCATATAGCCTAAATGCTTTCTTCACACAACCCATGTCACCATCTTAGTTACTTCTGGAGTCCTTGGAACTATAATTGTAACTGTTGTTATTTGCCACGGAGTCAACTTTGACTTACGGCAACCCTATGAATGAGAGATTTCCAAGAGTTCTTCCCCCACTGTCATCAATTGCCCTGTTCAGGTTTTCCAAACTCAGGACTGTGGCTTCCTTAATAGAGTTTATTCACCCACCATGCAATCTTCTTCTTTTCATACTGCCTCCTACGTTAACAAATATTACGGACTTTTCCAGTAACTCATGTCTTCTCATGATATGTTCAAAGTACAACACTCTCTGATTAGAAAACATATTTCAACTTCACTAACAAAAAACCATGTTGGCCATGCAGCAAAATACAACAAAATCCAAAAGACTTTTATTGGCCAACCAAAATGTGCAAAAAATAAATCATACAAGCTTTCAAAGTTTCACTGGTTTCTTCTTCATGCAAAGATGTTAAAAATAATCCAAGAGAAGAAAAGTGACAAAGTTAGAATCACAGGCCTACGTTTTTCTTTCTCAGATATTGCCTAAATTGTCAGTTAAGATGGTCTGAGGGGGGGTCTCAATGCAGGCAGAGGCCACTCTCCTTCTCGGACATGTGGGGACGGGGCACAAAGGGCAGTAAACTAGAGGCAATAAAATTTCAACTTCACTAACAAAAGAAAAGTAAGTTCCCTTGAGATCCAGGCTGTCCCTGTTCTGTGAGAAACTAACTGCTCTTTTCTTAAGAGGAAAAGAAGCTGCTTCTCCTTCTTCTCCTTTCCTGTCACTGCTACCTCAGAGAGGGCAAATTTGTTAGCACCTGCAAAAAAAAGGAAGAATAGCAAGAGGAGGTTTCTGTGGGTTGGTAGTAGGTCTCTGCTAAGGTATGGCTATCAGGGCATGCCAAAGAAAGTCCTAAATTTGTTACCTTTCTTTTCACAAGCACCTCCTTGTGAAGGGGCTATATATCATGCTAGCATGAGTCTAAAGCAGGGCTTTCCAGATGGTGTGTCTTGACACGTTAGCATGTCGCCTGAATTGTGTAGGTGTGTCACCTCCCTGGGCTGAGAACGAGCCCCCCACTTGAGCCTTGGTAATGTATGTTATTATTTATAAATCATATATTTTTAAATACATAAACGAAAGGTTTTCATGAGATATATTGTGTCCCTATACATTTCGTTATTACAATTTATGTATGTAACCGTATCTCTTAAAAGAGGTTAGTTTAACCTCCGGTTTGCTAGTAAAACTAAATCACTGTGCTACAAAATGATGTGTGTCTAAAAAGTGTGTCACCAACATGAAAAGTTTGGAAAGCTCTGATCTAAAGGAAAATGGAGAGGTGCAGGTCCTGACATATCAGGAAGCATCTACAGTCTGGGGGCAAGAGCAGTCAACCTTCTCCTTCCCAGAAGCTCATGTGCCTTCATGGACTCTAGAAACAGTGGGAACTGTCAGCCAACAGATGTGAAGCTATAGCAGGTGGGCAAGACCTTGGTGAAGCTGTTCTTCAGTTTTCATTCAGGTCAGGCTCCCGGGTATATAAAGCTACTCCCCAGCACTCTGACCCCTGTCCTTTTTAGAGTTTCATCTCATTCATCTTCCCTACGAATTGGGAGTATACTTTGTTTGTATTCTGTTGTCACAACTTTAGGGGCAGTTCAGTATGGGATCAGGATCCAGTAAGAGGCATTTGAAGAACTGGTAGAACCAACATACATTGGAAGGAGTCCTCACGGGATTTTTAGTGTGTGAGCAGAAGAAATCATGTCAACTTCAGAGGTGGTGTGGGTGCAGTATTCACCACACACCCCAGGTAACAAGGGAACCATGCACAGTCATCCACTCACATGGAATCACACAGCTGTCATCCTTTTGTGTTGCCCAGCAGGCTTTGGCTCATCAACCAACAGGCCCTCTACTACAATGCCAATCTCATGCACAACTATACAAAGTTGTGGCCCTATTTTATCCAGCTGCCTGTGATTTGTTGTGGCCAGCAGAGAAAGATTACCACTTGGAATCAAAATGGTTTTACTTTTCTTTTTCTTCTCTTAATCCCCCCAAGCTTCCAGGAGTGAAAACTGCTAGGAGGCAATAACCAAAAATTAACACAGAGGTTTTATAATTTGTTCCTAACTGCTTTTATCATGTTTTCATATACTTATTTACATTTATCTTACATTTTATTACACTCTATTGTATTTTCAGTACTATTTCATTCCCATTACCTGCTATGGGGCCACACGCAGGAAGGTAAGATATAAACAATTTTAAAAAAAAGTACTTTCATTCAATTTATAGAACCGAATTCATACACGCTCCTCTTGGCATTAGAGTCATCTACCCTCAGTCATTTCCAAACAATGGTTACTGGCATGAATAAACAGGAAAAGTGAAATTAATGTGGTGGTGAGAGTTGCTGTTGTTGTGTGCCTTCAAATACTTTCTGACCTATGACAATTCTAAGGCAAACCAATCAGAGGGTTTTCTTGGCAAAATTTGTTCAGAGGGGGTTTGCCTTTGCCTTCCTCTGAGGCTGAGAGACTGTGACTTGCCCAAGGTTACCCAGTGGGTTTCCACAGCTGAATGGAGATCCGAACCCTTGTTTTGAAGAGTCATAGACCATAATGCAAACCACTACACCATACTGGTTTACTTGAAACATTATGTTTGCCTTCAGAAATTCATGTATCTCAAAAAATGAAAGTGAGCAGTTTGTAGAAGTGACTGGCTTTTGATTTTTCCACTTCAACCTATCCACCAAAGCAGCTGTAAATCAGGTCACTGTGAAAGCCAACACAGTTGTCATTCTATCACCTTCAGCTGAAGTCTGCGATGACCACCATGCCAAAACACTTCTTCACACAAACACTGCCAAGAACAGTCTCCAAATTTTCCTTGAATTTTTTTAAAAAAAATCATGTCCAAGAAATGCAAATTTTCATGTCTGGGGAATGCTTCACCAGTGAAATTTACTTGTTGGGTGAAATTTGGTAAGAAACATTTAATGGCAATGCTGGATTAAAATCTAAATCAATTTTGTTTAAGCTGTCTTACTTCTTCCATCATCAACACTGTTAACACACCACCACCACAGGGCAGGGGGCTGGCAATGGGAGAGAATGAATGAATACAAGAGATCATTGTGTCTTGGGGTTAAGTTTCTTACAGTTTTGCTATATTATTCATAATGTATGGAGTTGCAAAAGACTATACAATCAGTTACTGGCATGTAGAAATACTTGAAAGCAAATGGAAAGATCATTTAGCCAGAAATGAGACAGCTGGTGTCATGGAGTCTCCAAAGAAAGGATGTGCTGCCACCATCGAGGGAATTGACCTAAATACTGTCAGCATTTATCTCTCAGATGTGACAGACAGATGATGGAGAGCAAAAGAACCATTGTTGCAAGTAAAACATAATCTGGGAATATCAGTGAGGCTTTGAGGAATGGCAAGACAGGGAATAAATACAGCCTCTCTTAGGACACAATTAGAGAGAAAAGTCAAGCACACCTATATCTAGTTACTGAACATGTTGCCCAGTTGTTGCTCCTTGTGGACATACAGAACCCAGACAAGTACAATTTTAAGAGAGTCTCTGCCCCAGTACAACTTCAGGAACAAACCTACCCAAAAACAAAAATCTTGCAAAAGCTCTATTTCTGCTGTATGGAAGGCATTTTGCTCAAAGGATTCAACAGTGATCCCCACATTATGATTGGAGGGGGAGGGTCAAGGAAAGACTTCCACCTATTGGTTGAGATTATACATCTGGGTTATATAGGAAGTTTTGCTCAATTACACTATGCAACCCCTGGGTACCACAGCAATGTTGCACAACTGAACCAAAACACCAAAAGTGTAACCCAACGCACATGCACATCCATGGGCAATATGGAACCATGGCCGTTTCCGCACTAGACTGTTATAGCACTATTATTCCACTTGCAACATCCTATGGAATCCTGGGGTTTGCAGTTTTGGGAGGGGCCACGTGGCCCCTCCCGAAACTGCAAACCCCAGGATTCCATAAGATGTTGCAAGTGGAATAATAGCGCTATAACAGTTTAGTGCAGAAATGGCCCACGTGTAATGGTGGCACATGCACAACTGTACTTCCACAACCTTGATCCAAATATGACCACTGTGCATTGGACAAAAATCTCCAAATGTTTCCGTAGATGAACTTGACATATGTAATGCACTAAGAGCATTTTGGCACCTATTGTTAGGGAAAATTAAACAAAAAGAAAATTGAGAAAAACAAAAATACTCAATTCTGCGCCTGAGCAAAGGTATAGTTTGGCAGAAGCCATCATTGCTAATATAGCTTTTACCTATTCATCTATCTGTGTGGGTGTTTGTGTGTGTATGGGTGGGTGTTGGAAAAAGCTAGCTCCAGCTCAAGCCAGATAAAATATTAGCAAGCATGGCTTCTTCCATCTCCTCTGTGACTCTAGCATACTGTAGTGGCTTGAGCGCTAGACTATGATCTTCGATACTAGGGCTGAATTCTCTGTTCAACCATGGAAACCCACTGGCTGACCTAGGCCACATCACACACTCTCAGCCCCAGAAAACCCCATGATCTTGGGGTTGTCATAAGTCAGAAACAACTTGAAGGTACACAGCAACAGTAGCATTATCTTACAATCATTCTATAAACCTACACCAGCACTGCTAGACTCAAATTGAAGATGACGGTACTGATAATACTTACTTCCTACACCACTGAACTCAGGACAGATACGCCACTGAAAATCTTAAATCACCACTAGGAGAAGCCCCTCAAAACACTTGGTACTTTGAAATTAATTTTGGATAGCAGAGACTCACGACATTTTGTTAAAAGGGAGCATTAAATAGCTCTCCTCTACAGGCTGGGACATGAATCTTGCTGCACCCTTCAGCAATCAATCCCTGCCCTCAGCTGTCACCTAAATCCTGTCACCTGAAAGAGTCTGCTCCACTTTCCTGTATGCTGGGGAGGGCGGAGACATGCACTGCTCAACCCTGGGTTTGGGTGCAACTTAAGTGCATACCCATTCCTTTGAATTTCTCATACATTTCAATGGAAAGTTGCATCCAAATGCAACTTGGTAGGCTGCATGCTTAGCACAGCACTGTTTCTTAGGAATTTACCAGAGCATTTTTTCAAAAGCATTTTAAGATTTACCTAGCTGCCTCTTAATGAAAGGTTTTCACAGGGTGGTAAGTGTGTTATGTCAATATTTGTACTATTCTATTATACTGCTTTTAATTAGCTGTTTTATACAGCAGATCTTTTAATGTGCTGGTGGCTGCCTTGGCCTTTGGGATCAGGCAAGCTAACCAACAAAAAAAGAGTAATTCTTAAAAGGAATGAGACCTTGCATTGTCTTTTTTTGTACCTTTTATGTAAATTCCAGCAGCTGATGGTGCATGTATTTATCAAAGCTAAAACTACAACGCCATCAGACTTTTATAACAACAGTTATGTGATCCATAACACAAAGCAGTTAAATCAGGCTAATCTTCATATAGTTATCATCCACATGGCTTATGGTTCTATAAATCTCAAGATGCTTACAGACGCTCTGTAATAACCACTGTTTTATCTCTTTACTAAGGATTACTATTTAATAGGCAGCAAAGAAAATCATTCCTCTGGCTATACAGGATTCATTTTTGAAAACAATCTCCTTTTGTTTTATTACTGTAATTCCTGATCTTAGCCTCTCTTATATTTCTCTAATGAAAAGTCTTCAAATATTTCTAATCTCCAATACCATGTACATATGAAAGCAGTTCCCATACACATATGCACAGTCACAGGAAGCATATACATGACCAATTTAGAAGACATTAATCACCACTTACTTAGAAGCAGCTGCGGCTGTATAAGTGCATGTAAAATCCAGCTTTGTGTGCATTACTGACCAGACAAGACTGGATTATTTATGATGTACAATGACCCAACACAGCTTGGTGTTTCAAGCAGCACTCAGGGTGTTAACAGAATAGCTGTGTTCATATGTCACAGTAAACCAGAATGTAAACAAATATTTTTTGTGCACTTGCATTCAGCCTCCTCCAAACTGTTTCACTTGATTGTTTTAATATGCAGATAAGGATGTCAGGACATAGCATTTACGCCAAGCTTCCTGTGATTAACAAGAGTAGGAGTATCATTATGTGTTTCCAAACAAGCTGAAATTAAAGCCTGGTGCAGTATAGCCACAAGATGCTTTGTGAAAAATCAGCCTGTTAGTTCATATGCAGAAAGGGAAACAGTAGGAAATGCAAGTTCATGTCTCTTGTTCATATCCTGATTTATTAAATCAAGATTTTTTGGCTTGATATGAGGCAGGAGACTAAAACCTGGGAGGGCAAATATGAAGCAGCTAAGTAAGATCCTGATGTGTAATATTTCATTAAATACCAAAGCCAGAATCATCCATGCAATATTTTGAATATCTGGACAGTTGAAGAAAACAGACAGGAAAATCAGCTCATAAAATAAGGTGTCAGAGGAGAGATCCACAGATACCATGGACTGCCAAAAAGGCAAATAAATGGGTCCTGGAGAAAATCAGGCCTGAAAACCTCCTGGAAACAAGATTACTAAATGGAGGCTATCATACTTTGGACGTATGATGAGACGACATGATACTGAAGTTCTCAGTGAAATGGAATGAAGTTAAAAAAGAGTAACACTGCGCTATCAGTGAACTGATTCAATCAAGGAAACAACAGCCCTTAGTCTGCAAGACCTGAGCAGGACAGTTGATAACTCAGGTCCTTGGAGGTCTCATTCATAAGTCACTATGGGTTGAAGTTGACCTGACAGTAAAATAGCAACAATGATGCAGAAACCAGGTCAGCAAGTACAGATACTAGCCCTCAACATCACAGAAACTACTTCACAGATAATCATAGAATTACAAATTCATAGAGTTGCAAAGGGCTTCATGGGCCATCAAGTCCAATCCCCTGCTCAATGCAGGATCTCCAGCTAAAGCAGGTAGCCATCCAACCTCTTTTTGAAGACATCCAGAGAATGAGATCCCATCACCTCACTAGGCAGCAAATCCAAATTTAAATGCTATTCCTTTATCATACTGATTCATGCAGTACTTTTGGTCATTACATTCTGATACTGAAACAAGTGACTGTAAATTGGTGAACTCAGATCAGTATCATTCCAGTGTAGAAGAACAAGAAGGAACACCTTCCTCCACCCTTTTGATTCCTTTTCCCCAAAGAAAGGAAGAGAAGGAGCTGTACCACTTAAAATTAGGCAATTTGGGGCCCTCCAGCTTTTTTGGACAGCAACTCTGCCAACATACAAACAACCACGCTGGATCAAAAGCAATGTCTATCTCTTCCAGCATTTTGACTGTCCAGTGGCCAACTAGATGCCTAGAGCAACTTCACAGAAAGACATGAATGTCCCAGCACTCTCCATTGACATCATGGCCAATAGTTAAAGATTATGAAGTAAAAAAGAAAACTGAGAACATCAAGTTACCCACTCCAGTTTAAACTTAAAGAACTGTATAATAGGAAAGAAAATAATGTACCTTTGCCCTGGCATATAGTGCAAGGAGAAAGATCATTTAACTGGTCCAACACAAAGCAAAGCTATATATATATACTATCTAGAAAAACATAAGCTCCATACAATACCAAATAAAAGGAAAATCAAAGTTTTAACCTCTGTTAATGCCACCATATATTTGCAGTCAGTCCTCTTAGATTAATATTTATACACATACACACACACACCACAGCCTGAGTTATGGAAAAGAAGATCAGTTTTAGGTTTGATGCACAGAACAACTGTTTATGGAGGCCCTCTTTTGCAGCAACATTTTCCAGCCGTGGCATGGTGATTTTAAAGATAACTTTGTTTCAGCTTGCAAAAAGGTCCTCCACTTAGTTTATTACACCAGCAGTGTAGTTTCCACTTTCAAGAACCCATTTCTAGTTCTCTTGATCATTTTTACTTGTATGTGGATACTCAATTTGTAGTATATATCAATGAATGCACGGACTTGCAAAAATTCCTTCAAAGTAATTTCTATTTTAGGCAGATAATCTGCATGGCCAATAATACCACAACTCTACAAACTGTTTGACTTTTTGCTGCACCTGTGGTAAAACTGAGCTGCCAACCATAGCTGCTAATGCCACTACCTTTGTGCCTTCATCATTTTTACTTGAGACGCAGAGGCACAGATGAACCTCCATCCCTGATGACAAACATCTCAGTGTGTCAATATGGAAGGTCATGGTTTCTAAGTGGGATATTATTGGGATTCCAGGAAAATTAGTGTTCTCATTGGAGCAAGTTTTGCTAGAAGAGGTTTGGAGAGAACAGGTTTTGAACTCTTCAAAGTTTTTGGACCTTAAAATCAATTGCTTTTTTTAAAAACAGTTTGGAAACACTGCATAAATCACCCTATAGTATTGGCAAGATTTGCTCAGAGGAAACTGGCCACTGCCTTCCTCTGAGGCTGAGTGTGTGTGACTTGCCCAGGGTTTCCATGGCCAAGCAAGGAACTGAACCCTGTTCTTCAGGGTCATAGTCCAGTACTGAAAACACTGCACCATTCTGTCTGTTTAGATTTGCTTTGTTGTTGTTGTTGTGTGCCTTCAAGTCATTCCTGATTTATGGTGACCCTAAGACAAACCTATCACATTTTTTTCTGGGGCTGAGCGTATGTGACACACCCAAGGTTATCCAGTGAGTTTCCTTAGCAGACTGGAGAATCAAACTCTGATTTCCATACATCCAATATATATCATATTAATTCTAATTTTTTGTTGTATATTATTGTATGTTGTATATATGACCCCTCAACACAACACTAGAACTCATCCGATATGTCTTGACTGACTCTGACCACATCAGAACACTAATTTTCCCCAGTAATTCCCAGAGGTTCTTCTTTGTGACAGACAATGCTGTTAGCAATCTTTAACATCCTAAGGGGTTCTGGGAGGCACCCCTTTGAAGTGTGGGGCAAAAACAGACAAACAGGATTTTATTGTGCAATCACACTTCCTTGCTTTTAGAACTTTGATAGGTTCAGACAGTGAAGCTGAGTTGATAACCCTCCATATTCTCCTACCAGCTCTTGTATCTTTTTTCTTAACAGAAAAGAAGAATTACCTCTCCAATGCCTTTTTTTGTAGCAGGAACTCTCTATCCAAAAACATCCAGATGATTTCTTAAGTGAAAAAATGAAGACTCTGTTGGCATGGCCCTCTCAGTAAAAGACTGGTACTGTACTAAATTCTCTCAAAGTGTGTTTCCACAAGCAACTGGCTGAATAATTACAGAGAACAATTCTTCAGGGATTATTTTTTAAATCAATATGAATGCATTTTCTGAGGCACATGAACGTGTCCCACAAGGCTACCTCTGGCAGAAAAAGTCTAGCACAAGGACTATTTGTTAAGCAAACTAAGCATCTTCCACTTAGCTCAGTTCGCTGAAAGAGATCCACAACAGAATTCAACAAAGCAGATCTTGACCATTTCCACTCTGTCTCAGAAAATCTTCTCTCACAACAAGAAGAAATGAGATCCCTCTTTGTGTTAATCACCTCATGTAAATCCATCTCAAAGCTGGTTACACTGGAATATCTAATAGATTTTTTTCACTTCCAACATAATATTTCTGCTTGCCTTTCAAAACTGTATATGGAAGCTGCTAAGAGATACTAAATTTGTACATATCTTGCAAATCTTCAGGCACTTTGATATGTAGGTTTAAAACCTACATTGGGAGATGTATTGTAAAGTTCTGTCACGGGAAAACTACAAAAAGTATTCTCCTACCCATTCAAAAGTCTTATCTTCCTCCAGTGCTCCCCCCACCACCATGGCCATGCAGTGGTTAGAGCATGGAAGAACTTTCCACTGTCATTCTTAAGGACCTCTTAGGGGGACCTGGAGGATCTGGAAGACTCCTTCATCATTCTCCAGATGCTTCTCAACTGTCCTCCATTCTCTACTGGCCACTACACTGTGGGGAACAGGAAGTTGTCAGGGGGTTTAGGTCATTGTATGAAAGAGGAAGAGAATTCTGACTTCCACAACCATCTCCCCAAAGAGGTGTAAGTTGGTTTTATGCCTGTCATTAATAGGATGTCAACCATATTTATGCTTGAAGACGCTGCTACTCTGCACGAATGTTTTCCACACATTTACCCAGTAACATCTAATTGCAGGGATTCATAGATAGCCTAAAGGCATCAAATCTTATCTAATCGTGGAAGCTAAGCAGGGTCAGCTCTGATTAGTACTCAGATGGGAAACTGTCAACTAAAACCAGGTGCTGTTGACTGTATCTCAGAGGAAGTAACTGGCAAAAGCACCTCGGGGTATTCCTTGCCCAACAAAACCCTACAAAATTTATGGGGTTGACATAGGTCGACAAAGAACTTGAAGGCACATAGGTACATAAGCATTTTGGTCCTGCAGACCATATCCAATGTCAGCTAGGGGAAGGATCACTGCACATGCATGCACACCAGACAGCCGCTCCTCCTCAACATGGGCACACAGCTTAAAATAGATAGAGATTGCTGGGAGGAGATGGAAATGAAAGCTTCACTCATCACCTAATAGTCATAACCACAATACTTGTTTCTCTACTGCCAGTGCCAGTGGTGAAAAAAGTGATCTTGGAAATGGGACCTTGGTCCCTCACAATTGCCAGCCACTTCTACATACACAATGGATCTCCAGAATACAGCAATCTCAGAAAACAAAGAACGTGTATTTCCCTAGGAAGACTTGAAGCAATTTGAGAAACAAAAGGCCGTGCATCTCACAGACCATCTTTCCTAGCAGAATCGGTGGATTTTGGCAGTGCGAGAAATGGCAGTGGCCCACTTGGCAGGAGTAGGAGGGTACACCCCCCATCCAGCGCATTCTGAGAAAGAAGTCAGTATGATCTTCAAATCTCAGAAAGTTGTTCATCCTTGCTATAGGAAACGGTCATTCTGGTCCTTCTCTACCTGAAGTCAAGCCACCTTCTTTTTCATTCATGGATTTCAGTTATACACAGCAGGTAAGCACATTCTTCCAGAAGTAGGTCAGAGAAGGTCATCATCTTTTGATGGCTGACCTCACATGCACCTTTAGTGCCTTAAGGTCCAAAGGGACTACAGTTAAGCCATCAGAATCTGTGAGTGGAACCTGACAGCAACCCTGGAAGAATGGCTCTCATCTCAGCTATCAAAGTCATTCTCAGCCTTCTTTTACATCCAGCAGGGCTGGACAGCAGCATGGATAAACAAGACCAAAAAATGCAGAACAAAAAAGAAATCAAGTTATGTTTTATACACAGTATAAGTGAGGCCAACTGGCCACAAAAAGAGATCAAGGAATGATTGGGGTGAGGATGCAAGACTCAATGGCTTCAGGACAGTTGCCAAGACTGACATTCATGAAGCCCTGCCTTTTAAAAGTGCTCAGATGTGATTTATGAAGCACTTTCAGTGCCCTTCCTGAGTTCCTGAAAATGAAATCAATAACTTAATTTCAGTTCTTTGAGTGTTTCTTCCCCCATCTTAGAATGGTTTCTGGCAGTTGCAACATGACTGAAGTCTAGACTTCAGCTTTTGTGCCTGCCCAGCTGATTCTTCTATTCTTCCTCATTTGCTCTCTCCAGAGAGAAAGACAATGAGACAAGTGTTTAACTTGCAGTTTACAAAACTTGCCGACACACTGACAGCTATGCAAGCAGGTGAAAACTAACCTGTGTGCATTAGTACTTAGCAGCGTTCACTTAAGTACTGTGTGGTCTTTTTCAGAAGAGTCTAGAAAAACAACATTTTGGACTATACCCTCTACAATCCCTCACATGGTATGGGCAGTGACCTTCACAAATGGTGGCTCTGGGAGATGCAATTTAAAAAAAAATTTTCATAGTCCATTTTTCAGTGTATGTGTATTTCATCAATATACTACTGGTTTATGTTAATATTATCTTTCACTGTTGCTGCTGCTGCTGTTGTTGTGTGCCTTCAAGTCAACTCTAACCCATGCCAACCCCATCCTAAAATTTTCTTGGCAAGATCTGTTCAGAGGGAGGTTTGCCTTTGTCCTCCTATGAGGCCGAGAGAGTGTCACTTGCCTAAGGTCACCCAGTGGGTTCTCATGGCTGAGCAAGGATTTGAACTTCAGTCCCCTAGTGTCAAAGTGCAGCACTCAACCCAATACCCCATACTCACTCCAATGCTCGGTTCTCAGTTTCCCAAGCAGTTTAGTCTATATAAGAAGTGGGAGATCCAACAGCCTCCAAGGCTGCGAGACAGAAAAATGGTAGAAAAGGAAGCAAATCCAAACTTCAGAAATAAAAAACAAGGGAATAAAAAAGCATGAGGGCACTCATTATCATCAGAACGGCTGCAAACTGGAAAGAGAAAGCATCTGTTTGATCTGTAACCAAACTGCAAATGATAAACCATTCAGATGCACTTTATTAAATAGGGGGAAAAGAGTCCTGTAGCATGTTGAAGTTTAAATTTATCACTGCATATATTTTGGTCATATTAATTATTGCTGTTCCTGGTGTACGCCTTCAAGTCATTTCTGACTTACAACAACCCTAATAATATTATAATAAACCTATTACAGGGTTTTGTTGGCAAGATTTATGCAAGGGATGTGTGCCTTTGGTCTCCACAGTACAGTACAGTGCTCAAACCACTACGCACACTAGTCCTCACATTAAGTATTACCCATAATCTATTAAATATGTATTTAAAGAAAAGCCAGAGGTTTGCAGTTGGCTGGTTATTTCAAATCAATGTGAATGTCATCATCTTTTGCTTCCATCCTCTTTTCCCCTCATCCTCTTTTTTCCTCATCAGAACCTAGAAAAGCTCTGCCCTGGACTATGGCTCTTTATATCCTGCTGCTACTGTGGCCTTAATGGCTAGCGGATCTGTGAGGTGTGGTCTAAAACAAACGTAACTCTTCCAAGCACTCTTTCTCATCACCATATCTTTTTTCCAGATACTCTGAGACCTACCTATAAGAAGGGAGCTCTCTGTGTGTTGTCCCTGTTATTATTGCCTTTGAGTCAACTCTGTCAGCAAACCTATCATGGAATTTTCTTGGTAAGATTTACTCAGAGTAGGTTTGCCATTGTCTTTCTCTAAGGGAGAGAGTGCATGACATGCTCAAAGGCACATGGTGGGCTTCCACAGTTGAGCGGAGAGCTGAACTCTGGTCTTCCAGAGCCCTAGTCCAATACTCAAACCACTACAGTCTGCTGGTTTTTGCTGTTCTTATGTGCCCTTAAGACTTATTGCAACCTTATCCTTGGATCTTTTTGGCAAGTCTTCTTAAGCAGAGGTTTGTCACTGCCTTCCTTTTAGACTAAGAGTGTGACTTGCCTCAGGTTTCCTGGGGGTGGCAGGTTCAATGGCTGAGTAGAGATTCAAACCCTAGTCTCTAAAAATCCTAATCAAATACTCAAACTACTACACCAGGGGTGGACAAACTGTGGCCCACAGGCCACTTGAGGCCCCTCTGGCCATTTTTGTGGCCTCCTGGGGCTGTCAAGGATCTAAGAAAAAATGCTTCAAATTGCCCTCTGTTCGTACGGAAGACATTTCCAATATCTTTTGAGCCCGTTTCCAATTTAAGCCATGGAGAAGCCTTTTTGGAAACAGGAAATAAACAGGAAGTGACTATATCTCACTTCCTGTTGTTTAAAAAAGGCCTTTTCTGGGCCTAAAATGAATCAGGAAGGCCAAAAAAGATGAAAATGTCATTATGCTGCCTAGAGAGCGGGGGGGGCATTCTTTTGATATTTTTGTGGAAGTCAGTGCAGTTGCGTAGAGTGTGGCCCTCCAAGGTCTCCTGGGGGACCAGTGTGGCTCCTTAGCCTTCCAAAGTTGCCCACCTCTGCACTACAACACACTACCTCTGTCTTGGCCTAATACTTTCCCAGGCAACTGTTTCTTTTATCCCTCCAACTATGCAACTTTTTGCCTTTAGTTTCCTTCTCTAGCATCAAAATAGCTCAGCCAGTGGTAGACAACGACTTTCAATTTGCACCATTTCCTTATGACACACAAGCAGTTCAGGCAGTCCCTGCCAAGAGCTTCTTCGCATCTATCACCAAATCCCACGGCAAATTATAATATCAATAAAGCTGACTGACCATCAGTGTACTATCTGCAGCAACTTTACTGGTGTTTGCAGCTCACTTATCTCAATTGGACCAGGGGTGGGGAGTCACCTACACGTTTTACGTAAAAGTTCTTCATTTTGTCCTATGCTAAATGCACAGGGAACGGCTACACAAAAGAAATCATAAGATACATGTTGGGGTTCTCAGGTGAATTGCTGCTCTACTTTCATTGTTTGTAATGGGATTTCTTTTTCTCTCAGGAAGTTAAGTAATCAATACTGCAGGCTTATTAAGAAATGGCACACTCTTGCATAGCAGCTGTCGATCCCTTTCTCAATACTGTTTTCCACTGGCAATTGAAGGGAGAGCCATGATATTTTTTTAAAAACTACATGAGAACAGGCATTTCAAGTATGATCACTGTTTATATAAATCCTAATTTAATTAGCCTGCAAACAGCCAGCCAAATCACATTCTTTAAATTGTTGTTTTTCAGAGGAGTTTCCACCATGACTTTGGACTTGGTCTTCTCATTTCCTTCTGCACATCTTAGCCACACTTTTCCACTTAACAAGCTGCCAGAAGAAGAGTTCCTTGAAACTCAAAAGTTTAGCCCAACTCTTCTACTTTTGGCTGAACCAAATAAAAAGTATTGCATGACTGCTGATGTTTTGGTCTTCACTGTGCCTTCAAAATGTGCTCGACTTCGACTTCATCTTGCCCCACCTAGGTCAGGATTGTGGGCACTTTAGTCTAACGTATTATCAAAGAACCAGGTTGGGGAAAACTGAATCAACTATACTGTCTACTGGGTTTCATCATTTTTGCAGGTCACCTCTTAAATGATTGACTCCCAACTTGTAAATTATGTTAAAGTATCGAAAGGCGATTCATTAATTATGTCACGTATTACAGGATAATATTATGATTAGTAGCAGGCAGGACAGGAGGATAAGAACAGGAAGCAATTAATTAAGAGAGACCAAACTTCTGCTCTTTCACAGGTTGCCCAGAGCAGCCAGAGCCTTCATCCCCTGGAAAAATGGAGGTGAGATGCACATATAGACAAAATATACGCTTTCATCCAAATAATGCTATAAGCTCAATATTTCACAAAGATGAGTAATCAGACATGAGAAAAAAAAAGGATCTGTTGGACATTCAGTCTGCTGTCCCTGAATATAAATTTTTCAAGTATTTTTGTTTTCCTTGCACCTTTCCGCACATTAAAATAGAAGCACATCTTGGAAAGGTTACCGATTTGGACTACAAGTCCCAGAACCTCCTCCCCAGAGAGCCTGATAATTGGCTAAGGGTTTTGAGATTTTTATTCCCAGGAGAAGCAAAACAGGAATATTCCATTGTGTTACACATATTATATAGGCTATACCAACATTTATAAATGCCTTCAGTGTATATTGTAAAATTATAAAATAGCTGGCCAAAGATAAATGCTTCTGTCTTCTAGGGCAGTGCTCAAGGTAGATGGAGATCTACTTACTGGTAGACATTTGGTTGATCTGAAAGGATTTCTGGCTCCCAATAATTTAACTATAATAAAATGACACACAGACACAACAACTAACTGCTGAAATGGACAAGGGGATGACACAGAGTGGAATGGAATTTTATGTTGAAAGACTGCAAACTCAGTTAATTTCTGAAATTCCAAATAAAATGCCTAGACTAATTTTTTTTTTTAAAAAAAAAAGAAGAATAATTATGCATCTGTTGTACTTGACTCCAGTTAGTGGACCTCAAGGTTCCAGTAAAAAAACCAAAATGGATCCTGCAAGGCTAAAGTATGCATAGCATGTTAAAAGTAACATTGCTTACAACACACTGCATTGTGAAGTAATGCAGGCATAACATTATTCTGAGACATAATGTATTAATCTATAATGTTAATGGTTTGTCACAAGTAATGTTAACAGTTCGTCCTAAGTTATGTTTATAGTCTGTTGCTCCATCTAATCATTACTCCAAAACCTTGAGGAAGCATTTTTCTTTTGTTTTAAAAAAAAAAAATAAACACATAAGAAGTCATGACTAATATGTGTTATGGTCAAGCAGAGGTGGGTAAAGTATGGCCTGTGAGCTACACGAGGCACCCCAGGGCCATTTTTGTGTCTCTCATGGCCCCTTTGGAGTAAAAAAAAAAAAAATGCAAAAATATTTTTTTTGCCCCAAAATCTTTCCAAATGTCCTCTAGGCAGTGTGCAAGGAGCACACATTTTGAGGCCCTTAGGGGCCTAAATATCCTAAAGCAGTGGTTCTCAACCTGTGGGTCCCCAGATGTTCATGGACTTCAGCTCCCAGAAGCCCTAGCCACTATGGCCAATGCTCAGGGCTTCTGGGAGCTGAAGTCCACGAACATCTGGGGACCCACAGGTTGAGAACCACTGTCCTAAAGGCATCAGATCCTAACCGATCTTAGAAGTTAAGCAGAGTCAGCCCCAGTTAGTACTTGAATGGGAGACTTCCAATGAATACCAAGTGTAGGTTATATTTTAGAGGAAGGTACTGGCAAAACCACATCTGAATATTCCTTGCCCAAGAAAACCCTATGAAATTCATGGGGCTGCCATAAGTCAACAGGTAACTTGAAGACACATGTACATTCTCTGGGTCAATTTAGGCCTAGGAGAAATCCTTCGTTAAAACAGGATGTGAACAGGAAGTGATTCTCCTCACTTTTTATTGTTTAAAAAAGGCTCCTCGTGGACCTTAAATGGCCCAGCAATGCCTAAATACACGGGGGAAATGCCCTCCATGCCCCCTAAAGGATGTCTGGGAGTGATACAATTATTTGGGGGGCACACAGGGGGTTTTGCAGCTCTCCAAAGTCTTCTGGGTGGGGTTGCTATTGCAGCCCCTTAGTATTCCACAGCTGTCCATCTTTTGTGTAACAATCATTAAAACATTTTTTTTTAAGAAGTAGCACCAATGTCAACACCTTAGCTGTTAAAATGAGCATTCGAAGCTCTGGGTTTGCCCTATCCTGATCTGGGAAAAAGATATACATAAAAACTCCTGGTGGTGACACGTACATAACAGTCATCCAGTGAAACTATTAAAAATGAGAGTGCTAACAAGGTAAAGCTCTCCCTGTAACAGCAGCTGAGAAAATATGGACACTGCATCAGCACCTTTTACCTCCACTAGCAGACAAATGCAAAAATCAAACCAACTGAGCGATGTATGTGTAAAGACTTCTAAGTCTCTAGATGGAGAGACAATACGTCAGCACAGTTAAGAATTTATCAGTATTATCCAGCAATTGACTTCTTGTTGAATCTTTCCTGAAACTCTTCTTGAAATCTACAAAATCTTTCAGACTATTACTGGTCTATGATGAGGCTGCAATATAATAATTATATAGCACTTTTAAAGAAATCTGACACATCAATCTTGTTCTTCCCATGGAAAGCTGAATCAATGAAGGGGAAAAAATGGCAACTCGTTATTCTAATGGCAAGGTATTACTCTGAACGTAAACCAGGCTACATACTGTAGTTCAAAGACTACAATAAAACAGGCTTAAATATCAAGTGATAATTATGAAGTTTCTCAAACTGGGGATGGAGAAGTCTCCCGTATCCATTTTTGGGCAAGATTCTGTAGCACATGGTGGCCTCTCAGCTCTTGAGTCTTCCTAGAGGAGACAGATTATCTAGATCCATTTCAATTTGGTTTCAGACCTGGATCCCTTTCACACCGTACTATTATAGCACCATGATTCCACTTCCTTACTGCCATGACTGCGTATTACAGAATCCTGGGATTTTTAGTTTTCCAAGGTATTCAGAATTCTCTTCCATCAAGCTCTAATGCCTCACCAAACTACAAATCTCAGGATTCCACAGCATATAGCCACGGAAGTTACAGTGGAATCACAGTGACATAACTATACAGCATGAAAAGGCCCCTGGTTTGGTGGCAGAGACTGCTTTGGTGGATGACCTACACTAGGAGCTGGATGACGGAGTGTGTCCTTGTGAGTTCTACCAGACCTCACAGTGGCTTTCAGTAACACTGATCATGGTATCCTTGCAGGTCAAATCTTTGAAAGAGAATTTGGAGAGACTGTTGGCTCCTGTCCTTCTTGGAGGGACAAACTCAGGTAGTGGTGCTAGAGGATTCCTGTTTAAGATACTAGCCGTTAGCCTGCAGGGTCCTTCACAGATCAGTTTTTTCTACCATACTGTTTTAATATATACATGAAGCCACTGGAAGAAGTAGTCCAAAGTTTGGAGGTTTGATGTCAGCAGCATGCCAATAACAGTCTTTTTTCCTTTACATCCAGTTCTAGGGAAGCTGTGTCTGTAATTAGTAACGGACTGAAGGTGAACAAACTAAAGCTTGATTCAGACAAGGTAGAGGCGCTTCTAGTCAAATGAAAGGTAGAACAGGAAACAGGGACTGAGCCTGTGCTAGAGAAAGTTACACTCCTTCTGAAGTTTTCTGTCTTGGATTCAGCCCCAAGCCCAGATGTGCCAGTTCCAGTAATGAACAGGAGCATTTGCACATTTAAAACCAGTGCACCAAATATACCCATTTCTGGAGATATCAGATCTTGCTATGATTACATATTCCTTGATTACATCCTATTTGGATCTCTCTCTCTCTCTCTCTCTCTCACACACACACACACACACACACACACACAGAGAGAGAGAGAGAGAGAGAGAGAGAAAGAGAGAGAGAGTTTGTAAATTGTTTGAAAACTTCACTGAGGCCAAAATGCTGCAGTCAAACCACTGACTAGGGCCGTTGATAGGAAAAATTGCCTTGTTAAAACAGCTCCACTATCAATCTGTTTCTTAACACAAATGCAGGTTATGACCTATAAAATCCTATCCACCTTGGGTCCAGACGATGTGAAAGACTGTATCTCCCTCTCTTATCCTGTCCACGTTTTATGATCTTCAGAGGAGAGCTTTCTCTTGGTCACATCACTACCACAGCCATATTTGGAGACCGCGAAGGAGAGGGCCCTCTCAGTGGCTATACCTAGGCTACGGAAACCCCTCTCCCAAGGAAGACAGGTTGGTCCCAGTCTGCTCAGACCATTTAACTTAGAAATGTTTTTGGCTATTAACTGCTTGTTGCAGAAAGTCTTCTAACGACAGGTGTTTTACTTTTATTCTCACGTCTATGTTTTAAATGTGTTGAAACTGTCATAAATTTGTGCTGCTTTTAGTAGGATAGCTTATTTGTTTTCAGCTTTTTTAATTATACTTTTTATTTCTTAGCTGTATTTTTAAAAAAATCTGTGTCTTCAAGTCCTACAGGGAGAAAAGTGGTAAATAAAATAATCCAACTCCACAATACCATAAAGCCTACAATGTGATGAAAGGAGACATACAAGTGCAAAAAAATAGGAAATTATGCCCTGTGTGTGCACACACATGTGTTTTTAACCCAATAGTCCCCAAACATAATTTCCCTGATATAATTTGACTGCAGCCCCCAGAAACCCTGACTAAGTCTTCTGGGAGTTGTAATACAATATCAACATGTATATCCCCATTTAGGAAGCACTAGTATAATTAAACATATCTGTCTATACTTTCTCAACCAAATTTAATTACTGCTTGAATTTAAGAACTTATTTTTTGTCTAAAAAGCATTACAAGTTATTTTTAAAGAGCGGTTTCCTTCTAGCCCATTTTTAACATTCTACTTTTCTAGCTATTTCTAGCTTTTGTTTCAATCCATGTTGCAAGCTGCTTTGAGGAAGAAACAGCAGGATATAAAATAAGTAAATAAATTTAAAAATGCAATAACAGCCAAAAAAAATTCCCTTCCATGACATTTCAGGAAAAAACAAGTAAATATTACTTGCTACACAGAGAGAAAGTAAGGACAAAACATTATTTTGCATAAGAAATGTCATTATACGCAGCATATGAATGTGATAGCAGCACTCTGCTCACATTTTCCATCTACAGGTCCCTCTGCAAATTAGATTTTACAAGCATGGAGCCAGGCACTAAATCCTGATACCACCTTTTCAAACATTCATCTAGACACTAAATGAGACCATCTACATAATGCTCTATGTTTGAAAGTTATCCCTTTGACCTCTAACCAAAGCTTACTATCCTAACAGTCTGACGATCTGGGGTGGATTAGAAGCACAGAATCACAGAATCAGAGTTGAAAGAGACTACAAGGGTCTTCCAGTCCAACCCCCTGCCATGCAGGAATACACAATCAAAGCACTCAAGACAGATGGCCACCCAACTTCTGTTTAAAAACCTCCAAGACTCTACCACACTCCCAGGGAATGTACTCCACTGTTGAACTGCTTTTACCATCAGGAAATTCTTCCTAATGTCTAGATGGAATCTCTTGAAGTTTGAAGCCATAGCTCCACGGCCTAGTTTCCGGAGCAGCAATAAACAGGCTTGCTCCATCCTTCGTACGATATCCCTTCAAATATTTAAATAAAGTTGTCATGTCATCCCTTAACCTTCTCTTCTCCAGGCTAAACATACCCAACTCCCTAAGCCTCTCCTCATAGGGCATGGCTTCCGGGCCTTCTACCATTGTGGCCACCCTCCTCTGGACACATTCCAGCTTGTCAATATCCTTCATGAACAGTGGTGCCCCAGAAAGGGACACAGTATTCCAGGTGGGGTCTGCCCAAAGCAGCATAAAGTGAATTAGCCTGCTTTGGAAATCAGCTGGAATCCTGTTGGGGACGTATAACTTTGTAAGTGGACTTACAACTGTGGGAATTAGAATTGGGCAGTTCTGCAACATCCATATCCAGTAAAAGGGTGCTGTTAGTTTACTACATAGAGGAGCCAGCGAAGTGGCCAATGCACGATGGGGCCAATATATGTTGGTCCTGCTGTACACTGAGATACCAACTAAGCAGTGCCAATGGGTATTGAGACACACTTCCCAGTATCCCTTTGTGCATCTTTGCAGTTCTTACAGTTTCTGATATATAGTTAAGTATATGTAAAGTTAAGTAAAGTATACTGTGATAGGGGATTCCAGCCATCTTCTATGATCTCTATGTGATACCCAACACAAGTCCAATGCAAATAAGGAGTTTGCCAGTCTAAAATATTACATTGAAATGTTAGCAGTTAGCCGTTACATTTCTATACCATTTATCAGTGCGAAATGTTGAGGCCGTTCCAGCAATGGTAGGTTTTTCATCACAACATCCAGCTGTTGCTCCCAATTTCAGTGAAAATCAAACTCCAAATTAGACAGCAAAATCCTCATTCTGAAGATTCAATGCCTTCAGAGCTATCTATAAGCTACAGTTCCCATCATGTTCTCACAATAATAAAATTCTGCAAAAATATGGTGGCGGCAAAATCTCAAAGGAAACTATGTTTTGTTTCAGTGCAATGTATTTCCATAACGTGGTATACATAAGACCACACACAAGAGCACAAATTTCTGAAAGGATACAGAGCTTTCATGTCTAACACAGCTTTAAAAAACCAGAAAATTGGGCTAGAGGCATAGGGAGAGAGGAGAAGCTGAAAGAGACCTGTTCAGTTTTTATTTTTAAAGCATCTTAGAAGCTATTTCATACTATTTCCATTATCAATGTAATGAAAGATCAGGGATATCTACGTAAACATATAGACTTCTTAAATGTGTAACTGTGTACTTCAAATACTTAGTAGTCACGGCATGCTCTCAATCCAAGTTTCTCGCAGGTTTTTTTAAACAAGTTTCAATTAAGGCTTACAACACCCCTGAGAGACTATTAAATGTTACTATTCTTCAGGTGATATACTAAAGCTGCATATCTAGGCTTTCACAGTATAATGCAACTGTGATGTACAGTTTTGTGACTGTAATGGAATATAGCTGTATTTATATCTGCCACTAAGTAGTGCATGAATTTATCCTGTAACTACCTTCTCAGATACAACCACTACCTTTTTTTCTACCCCAGTAGCAGAAACCTAAAGAACCAGCTTGATGCAGTGATTTCAGTATTAGGCTTTGACTCTGGAGACTAGGGTTTGAATCTCTCTGTTCAGCCATGGAAGCCCACTGGGGGACCTTGGTCAAGTCAAACTCTCTCAGCCTCAGAGGAAGGCAAAGGCAACTCCCCCTCCCCTATAAATCTTGCTAAGAAAACCCCATTTTGGTTCACCTCAAATCAGAAATGACTTAGAAAGCACACCATCATCATCACAACAAGCAGAAACCCAAAGCCCATTGTAAAAAGCACGGGGAAAAAAACTGCCTGTCAGTGCCGAGTGCGAAAGGCTCACCCAAGCCTTGTACTCAAGGCCTGCCCAGCCTGACACCTGTTTGTGATCAGAACTGAACAGCCAGGGAGATCTCTGAATCAAGCCAGGTCCAGGACAAACGGGTCAGCCTCAGTTCTCCCTCTCTGAGAACACAGCCCCTTCCTCACTCTTGTCCCTCCCCCCTTGCTTCTTCCTTTCAGGACTCTCCCCATTTACTGCCTTCCCTAAATTTGCCCTTCTCCCAGATGTAAGGATCAGCAGTGATTTATATTTTCCAAGACTGTGGTACTCTTGGCACTAAGGTCAAGATGATATTATTGGTAGTGTGTATATTCCAGGATTCAAAATAAAACTCTGTGACACTGTTTTAAGGAACACAGAACTTCAAACATTTATTGTAACACTGTTGCTTTAAATGTGTTTTGTATCTTAATGTTTATAAACAGCACACCATTCTTCTCTCTCTCTCTTTCAATTCATTCACTATCTTTAGTACACCCAATTTCTCAGTTCTCTCTCCCACAGAGCTCTTCAAATCTCCAACCTCTCCCAAACACACCACAAATCATACTCTGAACATCCCAGACAGTTAAAATCCATTATTTTCCTCTTTCCACCAGCCCCTCCCCTGCGCTATCCAAGGTTCCATTTCACCAGCCAATCAGCTTAAACGCTCTCAGTTGCCAAGGAGGCTCTGTTGTCAAGACCGCCTTCCCATCAGGTGCCTCACACCTCTCTCTCTAAAATTCCTCATTTCTATTTGTGAATCTCAAAGCAAGCCCTTATACGGACTGTGTTCTGGATGAATCTACTGAAGAAGTCCCTGACCCCCTTCTGTCAATGCAGTTACAAAGGTAACCTCTGAGGAGATTGCCCTTACTTCTGCTTCTATGACAGGGAGAGGCATAAAGTAAATAGGAATTAACTGGTAGAAATTTGCAGATACTGTGACTCCCAAAGGCTCAACCATAGGAACAAACATGGCTTTTCCCATCTAAATTGTTATCACTGCTGTTAGGTGCGTTCAAGTTGACTTTGACTCATGGGAACCTATTACTGTTGTCGTCGCTGCTGCTCCTGTTGTTGACGTGTGCCTTTGAGTCACTTCCAATTTAAAGGTAAACCTACCACAAGGCAAGGTTTGTTCAGAGGAGGTTTGTCCTTCCCTACCTCTGAGGCTGAGAGAGTATGACTTGTCCAAGCTGACTCAGTGGGTTTGAGTCTTAATACATCAACCAAACCACTACGTACTGCTGGCTCTACAGCAACCCTATCTTAGAGTTTTCTTGGCAAACCCTACAAAGAGGTTTGCCAATGCAAGGCTGAGAAAGTATTACGGGCCTAAGGTCAACCAGTGCATTTCCGTGGCTGAGTGTGGATTCAATCCTTGGTCCTCCTAGAGTCCTAGGGCCCATTCACATTTCACAACTGTGGTGCAATTATTCCACTTTAATTTCCATGTTAACATCCTATGGAGTCCTGGGGTTTGTAGTTTGGTGAGGCCCTAGAGCTCTCTGGGTGAGAATTCTAAATGAATGAAAGCCCAGGATTCCACTGGATGTTGTCATGGCAGTTAAAGAGGAATTGTGTTGTTGTGTGCCTTCAAGTCATTTCTGACTTATGGTGACCCTAAGGCAATCCTATCACAGGGCTTTCTGGGGGCTGAGAGTATATGATGTGTCCAAAATCACACTGTGCGTTTCCATGGCCGAGCAGGGAATCGAATCCTGGCCTCTAGGGTCATAGACCAATTCTCAAATAACTACACCATGTTAGCTCTCTAAAGAGAAATATAGCACTATAATTGGGTAATATGAATGGGCCCCAGCCCACTACATCACAGTGACAGCACAGTGCTTTTTCTAGGCTGTTAAAATGAAGGCGTTTAAATGTGTTTAAAACAGAAACTTTCAAATCCCTCCCCATGCAAATGTACTCATGTTGACCACAGAACAAAATCCAAAGTACACACTGTTTTGCTACAATTGTAAGGCCAACCAGAAGGTGCAAAATGCATTAAATCCTATCCTTCCCTTGACCAGGCAAAAGCAAACTGATTCAGTCTTTCCTAGGCTGTTTCTTCCGTTTCACTAATGACATTTCCCATTGTGACCATGCTCTGATCTTGTTTAGCCATTTATGTGCCAGTTTTCAAATGTGAAATGTTGGAGGGTACGCCAATTCAGTTGTGGTTTCGAAAAGCAATTTGTCAGCTCAGAAAATACCTGGATCAGATATCAGGAGGAATGCCAGAGACCAAGCCTGGGCCTTCTGCATAAGAAGAGCATGCTCTACAATTTCAGCATGCGAGCTTACATCAGCTCAAAACAATAGCTTCTCACTTTCTTCTGAATCAGATCACTGGGACACTTCTATTAATGACAGCAAAACCTGATCCAGAAGTTAGCATGGCAGACTACAAGGTACACAGGTCAAGCGACAAGGCATCCTGCCAGAGAAGCTGAGTTCAAATTACAGAGATTTCAGACAACTAGCAGCTGCCATCCTTTCAAGTACCTCCCTTCCCAGCAGACTGCTGAGTAGAAGAGATTCTTGAAAAACCATTGCTAATATAGCTAGGCTGCTGTAATTCATTCCTAGAACTGCCTAATAATGCTTAAAGCGTGACTGCTTTAAAAGCATCTAGCAAGATTACCCCAAGAAAAAGGCCTTTTCCATAAAATCATACCAAAGGCTTTTAAAAAAAGAAAAAGCGAGCTAATCAGGGAGGGTATATGTGCCTTCAAGCTGCATGACTTATGGCGACCCTATGAATTCTTTATACTGGTTTTCCTAGGCAAGGAATACTCAAAGGTCGTTTTGCCAGTTCCTGCCTCTAAAATACAGCCTACAGCACCTGGTATTCCTTGGTGATCTCCCATCCAAGTACTAACCAGGGCTGACCCTGCTTAGCTTCCCAAATAATTTCTCGTCTGAAGGCCTGGACGGGGACCTCCTGCATAAACTCACATGATTACTCACGACTCTCCACTTTCCAAGGAATGCAGAGCGGCCTTCAAGCCATTCCAGCGATATTACAGCATAGGCTGACCTCAATAATGATCCTATATGGGGGAAGAGAAATTAACAGAATCTCACAGGCAGCATTGCCAGTGTAGTACAAAAAGGTAACTTTACTAGGCTGTGCTAAGGTGCAGCCACCTTTCCTTTTTGAACAATAAAAAGCTGATTGGTTGCCACAACCAATAATATTAGTCCAAATGTAGGCAACTACATGGTACCAGGGACCAATTCTTCCCCAAACCCCTCATGAGAAGCCCCCCCCAAACAGCCAGACTAAATACCCCTCTTTTCCTTTGCAGTCCCGCTCAAAATGTTGACAGGAAGTGGCAGAGTCACCATAGAGCCTGTGTAGTGTATTGCTTTGAGTGCTGGACTAACAGTATGGTGACAGGTCATGTCCTGCCACCATTCTGAAAGGGACTGCAGAGGAAAACAGGTTTATTTTAGGGTACTGCAGAGTTTTCAATGGGTAAGTCGAGGGTATTGCAAAGGTATCCTCAGACTTTTTTTATGCTTACTATGGCCATTTCCGCACTAGTCTGTTAGTGTGCTATTATTCCACTTTCAACATCCTATGGAATCCTGAGGTTTGTAGCTTAGAGAGAAGCCTTTGAGGCCCCTCTCTAAACTGCAAACCCTAGGATTCTATGGGATGTTGAAAGTGGAAAAATAGCACTGTAACAGACTATTGCGGAAATGGAGTATGTAGATCAGAGGTGAGAAACGGTAGCAGAACAGGGGGATAATTTTTCCCTGTATTACACACCACAGGCCGCAACACCCAATTTGGTCATAGATTAGCCAGAAATCACAACTAGAGGTCACTCCCAGTTGGGATTTCCAAGTTCATCAGTCCAGTTTTCAGCCTTTGGGGAAACTGTGGGGTTGTGGAGGAGGTTCACCATAAGTCCACTGCTCCTGGAGGCCTTTAGAATTGACAACTATTTTTAATGTTTTTCATGCCATTTTTCACCTGAAAACTTTCTGGTGAGTATGGGGTTTTGAGCAATCAAGAATGACTCAGAAGTCCCAAAAAAGGCATTTGCCTACATGTGGCCCATGGCTTCCAATTTTCTTACCCCTGCCCTAGGTTGTAAGGGACTAAACATTTCTCACTTCTTTCAATGAAAGAAAAAAGTGGGAAAGGGACATTGCTCATGGTAGGCGATATGCTTTGCAAGGAAAAGGCCATAGATGCAATCCTCGGCATCTCCACGTTGAACAGATGTGTATCCCACAGGCCACAGGCAGCCCCTAAAACCACTTTTGTGGGACTCAGGGGCTGTAGGGAAGCATTCTGTCATGTTTTGGAGACTCTTTGGGCCATTTTAGGCAAGAAAAGGACTTTCTTATAAAAGGACGTAAACAAAAAATGACTTTGAATCACTTCCTGTTTTGAAAAAAATGTGTCTCCTGGACCTAAGATGCCCTGGGAGACGTTAAAACATTGCAAATGTACCCTGCACAGCTCCAGAGGGCACTGAGAAGCATTTCAGGACAAAAAATTTTTTGGGAATGGATGTGTGTGGCCCCTTACGGTCTCGTAGGGGCTAATGTGGCCCCCTAAGGTCCCAAAGTTGCCCACCCTGATTTGGAAGGATCAGATAGCAAATCATAAGAAATATGTCTGCTCACAATGCTGCAGAGCCACTAACTGTCAGAGTAGACAATCCTGATACATGGACAGAGTAGTACTGCCAGGTACAAGGAAAGCTGCTGCACTGCCAACTTTATGTTCCATGCTAAAATCGTATTAGGAAGCATCACAGATTGGAAATGCTAGTTTCCTGGACTACAGCTCTGAAAACCATGCAGCCATAACAGCTACTGGCTATACCCTTTCTAAGCTCTGGAAAGTATGTACCGATAGCTCTCCTTGTTATGACACAAAGTGCTCCAACTCATCCGTACTTGCCAGGATTGTTTAGGGTGATAAAGAGAACATGTGCCACATTAATCATTTATTTGAAGCTAGATAAATTACACTCCACTATTAAATTCCATTGTCACAAAAATAATCATCTCTGTCTATGAAAAGCTCAGTTACAATAACCTGAAACAATTTCCATTATGTGACTCAGTCTGGGATTTCCTACTTTAAGAGTTCATAAAGATGAGCTCCTCTTTCCCTAAACGAACCAAGCGAGAGCTGGAGCTTAGAGTGAAAAACATAGCTGGATAAAGACTGAAAAATAAGAAACTTATTTCTGACCAGGACATGGGCAGGTAAAAACTTATTATTTTTTTTCATTTTCCCAAAGATTTTATTTGTTTATATCTTTATACAATACAAAGAAAGAAAAAATAACTGGCACAGTACAGCACATACAGAAATCCAGAGTGAAACGAACATCCTGCAAATAAGCTAGACATATCCAAAAGAACAAGTATGGAATAGCAGTCTGAGTATTGGATTGCAGCTCTGGAGACCAGGGTTTGAATCGCCACTCAGCCATGGAAACCCAGTGGGTGATTTTGAAGGAATGCAAAGGCAAACCCCTTCAGAACAAACCCTGCCAAGAAAACCTCAAGCTTTAGGATTGCCATATGTTGGTAATGACCTGAAGGCACACAACAACAACAACATCCAAGTCAAATGAGCCAGAAATCATTCATAAAAAGTGAGTGATTGTTATTTTTTAAAGTAAGACGAGTGAGTTAGAAGAAACTGGTATCACATTCTGTGAGCCTTGCTTTTTTTTTTTTTTGGCAGGATCTGCTTAGGGGAATCTCATTTTGAGGCAAATTTGGACTCAATATGCTAATACAACGGGATGAAGATGAGTGGGAAAATAAGCTTAAGACCCACTCCTGCTCTCAATAAAGCAACCAACAGTATCTAACTATGATCACAGAGCAGGAGTAAGAAGAATGTGGCCCACCAGCTGTCAGCATCTCTGCTGCTCCCTGTCACCCATCCCACAATCTCCAAAGGAAAATCATGACTTACATTTTTAAAAATGTCTGAGGTGAAAAACCATGCAAGCCTTCCAAAATGCTGCCTCGGGTTGCCCTGTGCACTAAAAACAACCACCTTGACCTGTCAAAACATGACTTTAAAAAATGTCCCCCAATCCACTTGACAAAAATAAACAAAAAACTAAAAACTGCTGCAGCCACTACTAAAGCAAAAGGAAACAAGTGTGGAAAAATTCATGGCATGCTCCACCTCTTCCTCTTTCCACTTGCCTCAAAAAACCAAACAAGGAGGAGGTGGCGGAAGAATGCCAACCCTACTAGCAGTCAAAACTAGCTGCCTCCTACCTGTCTGGCTCTGAATCTTCAGAGGCAAGCTGTGGGGAGAGACAGAGGTCACTAGCAAAATCAGCTTTCTTGCAGCACGGGTGACTCTCCTAGTCAGCCCTGCTCCTCCCACAGAGCCTGGCTCTGAAGACCCCCAGAGAACCAAGCTGCTGCTTCTTTACACCAGAGCCCACAGCCAGCAAGCGGTGGCAGGTATTCTTTGTTTTCTGAGGAAGGCAGGCAGAGTTGAGTTGAGAAGGAGGAAGATGGGCAGGCAGACAAGGGAGCTCTCCTAAACCACCTTCTTCCTATCTCTCTTTAACTTCCAAGGGAGAAGGAATAAAGAGGAGTGTACTTTTCTGAGTAGTGTGGTATACTTTTCTCCTACTGTATTTTAATCCTTTTGAATTCAATAATTATTAATCAAATACTAAAAATATATCAAATTAATTTTAAAGAACACACAAAAGCCCAGCCCTCTAGCACTTTGCCAGCACCAAAAATGGCCCTTAGCCCCACTGTAGTTGCCAAGCCATCCTAGAGGCAATGCACACAATCCTGTTGGAACATAGGAGGACCCCAAAAACACTTCGCACGAAGAACCAAAAAAGCCTATAAGACAGGTGGTGGAATCAGATAGTGAGGATAACCTAAGATTCTCCCCTTGCTTATCTTCTCGTTGGAGCTCCTACAGTAATTCTTATTTCCTTATGTTTCTTTTCAGCCAGTCTTTTTACTCAGAGCTCATACAGATTCTATATACTGTCTCCTTCAGAGAGAGAAACAATACTTGGATATTTCATTCCTAGCCAGAGTAGTAAATGTATAATTAGTTCAGAAGTTTAGAAGAACTCCTTTGAAGGGGGTGTGTCATTTCCACTGGCCTGAAAAGAAATATGTTTGGTATTTGTTCAAATGCAAAAAAAAAGCTTCAGTGTAGTTTGAAACCTGTGATCAAAGCCAAACCTTTAAATAGTTTAATTCAATTAAATCAGCATTTACTCATATCTCTTGTTTATGAATGGAATGTGGTGAGTATTCTTCAGCTGCAATCTATCAGGATTAATCGCTGTGTACACAGTTTAATATTAATTATCACAAATGGCCTGGTAATTTCCATCCTTCCCATAAACTAAAATATGGCACATTAAACTTCATCCTCTTGTCTATACATACGCACATGTACGTGTGCAAATAAATTCATTGGTAAATCAGTACCAAATAAAAGTCTGGAAACAACCAAATTAAGAAGTATGAGATTATAAATATAAATTACATCAGCAAGACACAGAACAAATCCTGCTCATTTTGTTAGTTGAAATCTTACTTCCCAAAACCATGCCAAATAGTCTTAACTTAAGGTTGTAGGCTTTCAACAGTATGAGTACTAGACCAATCAATTCAAGCCTTGGTTGATTTACAGTAGAAATAAATTGTGAGTTAGTATACACTTGTTCAAGCAATTTTGGCAATGGAACGTTAACTTTTCCAGTGGGGATCAGCGGTAGGAGAAGTTACTTTTGGGGACAGTACAGCTCCAAGAATCCAGCTAGGTCAAACATGATGGCAGGGGAATTCTGAGAGCTGTAATCCAAAAAAGTAATTTTTTCCAAGCTCTAGTGGGGACTCCCCACATGATTTTTCAATTCAAATCACTCACGGAGTCTATATAAACAGTGATGCTGTCCACTCACCTATCCACACATGGAGGATTGGAAGATGACGGAGCCAAGCAAGAAAGGGGGCAGAAAAATACCGATGCCCTACTTTCCTTTCATATAATTCTCATTGTTTGCAGAGTGCAGAAAAATTAGTGCCTCAAAAGGCTTATTTCTCCCCTTATAGGGGAGGAGCAGGAATTCTAGCCCATCAGATGCTATTGGACTACAACTCCCAGCAGCCCTAGCCTGCCGAGCCAATGATGAAGGATGCTGGGAGCCACAAGCCAACAATACGTGAAGTCCCCCCTCTGAATTATAGGAGCTGGCCACTGATACTGGCACAAAGCCAAACCCTGCTTCAAGGGTGAAATCAAAAGAAGTCATTTCTGGCTGTAGACAGAAAAGAATTATGCAGCCTGGGTGTATGCAAACAAATTTAGAACGTACTTTTAAAAGTATCTAAAATGCTTAATATCTCAGCCTGAACTTCCAAGCGATCCCTTGTAAAGGTACTCAAAGGATATACTGTACACATGGGGCCAAATCTCAGAAACATTAATGTACCATGAGCCCCTCTTTTCATGTTTGCCAGCAGAGGACAACTGGAGATGATCAAGGGGGCAATTTCATATATATATATATATATATACACACACACACACACACACATACATACACATACAAACAGACACACGCAGAGACCCACTGCAGGCTGCACTATCCCCAAACACTAGGGTTGCCAGATGGAAAACTAGAGAAGGCTCTTGTGGCTTTAATGGTTATATAGACAAGGAAATTTCAGCAGGTGCTGGCTTGGCCTGCAATGAGGTAACAAGGAATTCCCACTGAAATTCCCTGTTCTACACATCTACTAAAGGTACAAGAGCCCTCTCCAATATTCACTTTGGCAACTCTATCTCCCACAAAAATCCACTTTTGTTTTTTAAAAAAATCCACCACATTTTGAACTTTCTTTACCTAAGATTATCTTTTACCAAAGGCTTTGCACCTTGGTTTAAAGGAAAACAGTGCTTCCTGGTTAAATATTCTCAATATTTAATTCCTCCCCACCCACCCCCCAAAAGTTGAGGGGGCTGCATGTTGCCTACAACTCATGCATATTCAAAACCTCCAAAAGCATTCTTTTTTTCTCAATCCTGACAGAAATGTCTCTTCTTATTGATTTACTAAATATATAGAACCCTCAATTTGGAAATGTCCTTCCGGTGGTCTGCCAACATACACATCAATCAATACAACCACAACCAAAACAAATACAGCAGCCAGTTCTATAATCAAACATTAAAATATAAGGATGTTGAAAGCCAGTGATAAAGATTAATGAAAAAAGCATTAAATGCCTGCCAGAATTTGTTTCTGGCACACTAAACTTAAAAGACGGATAATTTTTTGACTTCTTGGAAGTCTGGTTAACCATTCCACAAAGTACTCAGCAAGAAAACGCTTTCCAGTGGTTACTCATGCTGAGAAACCATTAGCTCTGGAAGAGAATTTGAGCTCTGCTTTCGCTGCTTGAGGGCAAAGCACTAAAAGCAAACATGGAGACATCCACAAGAAAAAATGTTCTGAAATTTAGAAATAATCTTACGGTCTTCTGAGATAAATCTAAATGAAATATCTATTGGCAAGGCAGACTGGATTAAAGCCTAGGTTTCCCTCTGGGACAGTGCTAAGGTTGGAGGTGAGGAATATGAAAATGTATGAAGATACTTATTTAAATCAAGTTCAAACAAGAACAGTTAATCCTCTAACACTTCGAATCTACAAGAGGCACAGAACTCTGTGGTCTATCTTTTAACTAGGATGAGACACGGAGAATATATTATTTATTTTGAAATATTTCTACACTGACTGACATGCATAGAATATTCAGGCAGTGTGAAGGAATTAAACTATAACAAATACACAAACATACAATATAAACATACAATATTATACAACTGAAGCAAAAGCAATAAAGCCATAAGCTGCAAATCAAAATGACAGGCATCATTAATCAAATGCTGAGTGGATTTTTTAAAAAGCTGTCAATGTTTGCCTAAACCAGATCAGAGTTCTTGCTTTATTGTTGCTGTTGTTCCTGCTATTATTTGTACTATTGCTATTACTAATTACTATGAAGAAGGCGATTTTCACTGTCCTGATCTCAGAGGGAGAGAAGAGATAGGCACAGCTTCATCATACCTAGGCCCAGAAGCAAATGAAAGGTCCTCCCTCCATCTCAACTGCCACTGAACTGGCTTTGGAGGGAGAGAAGAAGAGGCGGGCACAGCTCCACCATGCCTAGGCCCAGAAGCAGGTGAAAGACCCTCCCTCCATCTCAACTGCCACTGCCCTCGCCTTGGAGGGAGAGAAGAAGAGGCAGGCACAGCTCCATCATGCCTAGGCCCAGAAGCAGGTGAAAGACCCTCCTTGCATCTCAACTGCCACTGCCCTCGCCTTGGAGGGAGAGAAGAGGAGGCAGGCACAGCTCCGTCATGCCTAGGCCCAGGAGCAGATGAATGACCCTCCTTGCATCTCAACTGCCACTGCCCTCGCCTTGGAGGGAGAGAAGAGGAGGCAGGCACAGCTGCATCATGCCTAGGCCCAGAAGCAGATGAAAGACTTTCCCTCCATCTCAACTGCCACTGCCCTCGCCTTGGAGGGAGAGAAGAGGAGGCAGGCACAGCTTCATCATGCCTAGGCCCAGAAGCAGATGAAAGACCCTCTGGGCTCCATCTCAACTGCCACTGCCCTCGCCTTGGAAGGAGAGAAGAAGAGGAAGGCACAGCTGCATCACGCCTAGGCCCAGGAGCAGATGAAAGACCCTCCTTGCATCTCAACAGCCGTTGCCCTGGCCTCGGAGAGAAAAAAGAAGAAGAAGTGAAGAAACAGCAGTCTCTTCTGGACTTAATCCCCTCCCACACTGCACTCCCTTTTACCTTTTGTGTCCTGTCTTAATTAGACTGTAAGCCTGAGGGCAGGAAACTGTTTTGTTGTTCTTTTTACTTATCAAATGTCATGTACAGTGATGGTACTATATACAGATGATGATGATGATATCTCACCCTTTTTCCAGTTCAGGACTCAAAGCAGCTTATAACAATTTAAAAATAGTTAAAAATTCACAAAATAAAAGGTGAAAAAGTGATTAAGTTATCAAAAAAATTTAAAATCAGAGAAAAAAAGAAATCTTTTTTTTATAAACACCACCACCCCAATAATAATAATAGAGAACCAAACACATTCTTAACAAAAATGGGCCTTGTACAGTCAGTCTTCAAAGGTCTGTCAAAACAGAAAAGTCTTCTCCTTTCTACTGAAAGATGTTTGGGAAGCGAGTTCCAGAGCCTGGGGGCGGACACTAAGAAGGCCCTCTCCTGTGTTCCTACCAAAAGTCCCTTGTGAAGGTGGTGGGACAGACAGAAGGGCCTCCCCAGCAATTCTCAAAACACAGGCAGGTTCATAAGGAAGATTACAGTCCTTCAAATAATCTGGACCAGAGCTGTATAGACCAGCAGTTTGCACTGTGCTCAGAAAGGGAATGGCAACCGGTGGAGCTGCTGCCACAGGGAAATTGGCATATTTTATTTCTGTGGGGAGGATATTGGAAAGACTGAGCACTACCAACACAAAAAGGATCTTTTTCCTCTTGTTGGTTGCCACCAGGGACAGTGAAAGGTGCTATACAAGCATGAAGGCCTCTCAAGCCTCTCATTAGTACTGCAACAGTTAGGTTCATCTACATGGGAGAGGACAATAACATCAAGCTCTTAAACGTGGGTTGATAGCAAACTGGCATCCAGTTCTGTTCTTTCACCATTGATGCTACATGGCAGGGGTTAGACAGTGCTGTGCACTAGCTGTATTTGCTGGCTCATGCATAAGGGTGGCATCCCATATGGAATGTGTTACAACAGCCAAGAGGAGATTATTGATGCAAGGATCACTGTTGCTAAGCTATCCCTGTCTAGGAATGGCCATAGCTGGGGCATGAGACAAAGCCAGTAAGGGTGGTCCTAGTACCTTGGACCTCTAGTGACAATGACAACTATATACCTGCTCCTTCAAAAAGGAACACAGCAAGAAGAGGCACACTATCGAATCCCAGGAGTTGGGATTCTCTACTTTCCTACATCTTACCTAGATCAGTCTCAATTAACTGATCTAACCCTGATCTAGCCTCCCACTGCATCAGGACACTGTTCTAGTACCTGCACAATCACCCCTGATTCTGATGTTAACAGAGAAACAGCTGAGTATCATTGGCATAACAACAGCATCATGTTCCAAACTTGCTGATGGCCACTCCCAACATCTTCACACAGACTAGCAGTTCCCAACCTTGAGTTTCCAGAAGTTGTTAAGCTTCAGGTCCCAGAAGACACAGCCTACAGTCAGGGATTCTGGGTTATTTATTTATTTAAGGATTTCTGCTTTAACAACAACAAGAAACAACAACTGGGGACTCAAAGTAGAAAACAACACTGATACAGAATTTTCAAAATCCATTGTCTGACAATGGAATTATAATTAATTCATTCATATAAAACCAACACAGAAGGACTCCATGTTTCCACTGCGATTGCCTGTGTTTTGGGCATGTTGATCAATAGTTCCGGTCCAATCTGGGCTTCAGATCCAAGGCAGACTCTACACTCACTGACCTTTATGCATGCAAATTAAAAGCAACTTCTGTTCGAATTTTAATGCAACCAGCAGGACAGGCGAGGGTTAAAGAGATTTCCCAAAAGAGTTTATTGGCTCAGTGGTGCAGCTGTTTGAGCTGTGGACTCTGATTCTGGAGACCAGGGTCTGAATCCCTGTTCAGCCATGGAAACCCACTGTAAGTCAGAAACAACCTGAAGGTACACAACAACGACATAGGATCTGGAATTTGTATCATCATTAAAAGACTGATCCTGTTTAACATGCTCTGTATGTCCCAAACAAATGCATGGGATTTGTATACAAGCTGAAATAGGTTGTTGTTTGCCAGACAACAGACAGCTGGAAAGTTACCAACAAATGATCTTGCCCCAGGCCCCAGTTTTTCAGCACAACATCTTGTATCAACTTTGCAAATTAGTCTACAAAGTTAACAGCCAAAAACTTTGTTGCAGTGTCTGCCTTATTTCATACTCAGCTAGTGTGTTCACACAGACCCAAGTGGTTGGCAGATGAGGAGTCAAAGCTAAAAGAAATTGACAACACTACCAAATTAAGCATTAAGAAGAGCTCATTGTGAAACAAGTGCATAAGAAGTTTTATTGTCATGATTGTTACCATTTCGGTTAAGGGTAATCCCAATTTAACCAACTGACTCATCTGAATAACACACAGCTTTCATGTGAGAAGGCAAAAAAGGAGTCAACCGGAATGTATATTTTTGCAGCAGAAATGTATAACCAGTAAAGGTTTTCTAAGAAACTAGCACATATACCTGGCGTTGCCTGGGATTTTATTTTCTCATAGGGAATACTTGTTAGAAAGATTTGAGTTTCTGCATCTCTAATTCCCCAAACTATCTTGTCCAGTGCCTGTAACTTTTCCCCATATTCCCCAAACCAATCTGTATTCAGAGTTATTAACATACAGAGATTGGGTTCCTGAGGGAATACATTGCCCTCCTTCTTGCTGCTAGGCCTCATCTCCACAGCAACCAGCCAGGCCCAAGAGTTCTCTGGCTGAGAATTCTAAAGGCTGTTTCCTAAACTGCAAACCCCAGGATTCCACAGAATCTTCTTAGGCAGCCAATCATATGAGGTCTTTGCCTGACACAAACATACAAACTTTGACTTTTATATAGTAGATGTCTGGGCAACCTAGATATACTCACCTTCGAGCAAGTGGTACTTACTTCTGGGTAAACAGGACTGTGCTTTTAATTCAGAATTTCTTCTTGGTTCTTGCTTCAGGCTTACATTCTAATTTTTGTTGTTGTTTTGAAAGCAAAGAGCCATAACATAAAATATGCAAAGCTTCTATATGGCTAGAGGATATTTTTTTATTTGCAACAAGTTACTGGAAGAGTCACAAATGACTAAAGATGTGAACAGGCCATGATGTTTCAAAGGACATATAAGCACTGCATGGCAATGTGTTAGACTGGATGAGCTCTTGGCTATTCCCATGGCCATTGGTTTAGTTCTGGTTTCAAAATCATTTGGTCCTCCAGAGGTTGGATTGCAAGTCCCAGGAACCCTAGCCAGCATAGCAAACTGTGAAGAATGCTAGGAGTCACAGTTCACCAGTGGGAAGGCCATACAATTCCCATTCACATGTATTTTTTTGTTCTGAGATTGCACAACCAAAGGAAAACACACATTCATCAGACAGGACTAAGGGATCATTTTTGTGAGTTTTGCCAGCTGTATATTTGAGGCAGGTATGTAAACCACCAAAAATCATTCAGTTCAAAAGTGGGGACATAACTTTTCAATATAAATAAAGTCACTCTAAAAAGCTTTTTTGATGACCATATCTCCCTTATCTTTCCTATTATTTAACTTTATGCTCTTTTCATGTAATTTAAATCATTGCTTCATTTATCAACAAACACTTGGTTTCAAGTGGAGAAGTGTCACAGGGAGCAATCAGGCATAAGACATTAAGGTGTTGCAGGGATGAAAGAGGAAAAGAAAGACAGCTCTTTAGATGAACACAGAAAAAAAGTCACTAAATTTTGTCTAGCAGCAGTAGACCCTTTGAAAAACAGAAGTGAAGCATTTAATAATAGGTTCACTTTAAAGCTATACAAGATGCACAACCAGGTCCCTGGACTCAAATAAATCCATTTACAAAGACAATGAGAAGAGCCAAACTGGGAATCTCTTCAAGTTAGAGATCCAATTGTGTATTCCAGGTGCCATCATTTCAGAGTTAATATTATTTCTCAACAATTTGCACAAACAGGAGCCACAGGACTGGTAGAACATCATAGGCATAACAATTTGCATTGGTACACGAGAGTATAATCTCTTACATTTTTCACAACATAGCCTGACTGGATATACAACATGCAAATTACATGATGTATGCCAAAGCGTGTTATTTGCATAATCTTTATGAAGACTATTGTAAAAGGAGAACAGTACAATTATCCTTACATTGTGACTGGGATGTGTAAGACAAACTTGAAAAAACAGTGCCTGATAAACTTAAATTGATAACATGATAAGCTTAAAACTGAAATTGGATACAAACCTAGGATGGGTCCCCACTTAAGAGTCTTAGGCTATTTCCACACTACACTGTTATAGTGCTATTATTCCATGTTCAACATCCTATGGAAGCCTGGGGTTTGCAGTTTAGGGAGGGGCATCTTTCGCCACAGTAAACTACAAACCTCAGATTTCCACAGGATGTTGAAAGTAGAATAACAGCACTATAACAGTGTAGTGCGGAAATAGCTCTAGCCTCTAGATAACACTGATGTTTACACTGTCATGAAAATCTGTCGGCTGGCTCACGGGACATCCAAAGCCCCAAATCATGGATAAATATATACCATTCTCCATCCTGAATATTTCTTTTGCTGGTTCTGTGTTCCACAGATTCAGGCTGCAAGCTCAGTGCTACTTTTAGCCAAATTAGAAGCACAATTTCAGCTAAATTATCCCACTCTGTATACATCCAAACACATTAGCCACCCCCAAATGTGAGATTGCACTGTCTTCCCCTATGATTGTTCTTATGTGCCTTCAAGTCATTTCTGACCTATGGAGACTTTAAGGCGAATTTATTGCAGGGTTTTCTTGGCAGGACTTGTTCAGATGGGGTTTGCCCTTGCCTCTCTCTGAGGTTGAGACTGTGACTTCCCCAAGGTCACCCAGTTGATTTCCACGGCCGATTGGGCATTCAAACCCAGGGCTCCAGTGTCCTAGTGCAATGCTCACATCACCATGTTGGCTCCCATCTTCATCTACCCTCTCTGAAAATTCAAGTGCCAGATCTTCCATGTTCCTGAAATTCAGCTGAAGGGAACAAATCATATGAATGGCTTTTATCCAGAATGTACACATTTTGAAAAATATGGCCAATAAATGCTTAGAGTAACCATAATCACTTTGATAATTCCCACTAACGTCTCATTTAATATTGAAATCAATGAATTAGGAAGCAGCTGAATGAGTATGACTCAAAGCTGCATATCCACATAGCCAAACACAGAGTGTACCTGCGTGCTTCTTTTTACTTGGTCATGCAGAAGAATTTTAATTGCTTTGCACAGACAACACAGTGCTGAAGATATATTCAAACAGTAATATATTCTTTTAAAGTACATTGGACACTTAGGTTTTCCTGGTCTGCATTTAACTTTGCTCAGGAGAAAGGAGAGACCATTCAGGCTTGCTGTGCCAGTTCTTAAGATCAGCAAACCAGAAACTATTGCACTTCAAACACACCTGCAGGGCTGTACCACATGGACGTCTTTGCAACCCTTAGGAATATTCTCTTTCTCTGCAGCTCTCATTTAAAAATAACCCACTTACATGGTCATTGTATATACAGTTGGACCTCCACATTTGTGGGTTTCGCTTTCATGGATTTGGTTATTTGCAAGTATCTCCAATCCCTGTCCTCCCCAAGTGCTTCTTTTCTGGGGGAAACCTCCCTCTTGGTGGCTCCAATCAGGCACTTCCAGTTACAACAGCCTTCTGGCTGCTGAAAACCAATGTTTGAACACAATCAAAATGCCTACCTGATTTTAATAAAGTGTTCAGAATAGGCTCTAGTAGCATTTTTACAGAGCAATAGCATCTCTCATCCCTCTCTTTTCTACAATAAGAAGGAAAAAGGCAAAATATTTTAAGAGCCTAAACAGCAACGAGATCCCATATGATCTTGGAAGCTAAACAGGGTCAGTCCTGGCTGGTACTTGGATGGGAGACTGCCAATTAATACCAGATGCTGTAAGCTATATTTCAGAGGAGGAAACTGGCAAAACCACATCTGAATATTTCCTGACTAAGAAAACCCTATGATATTGACAGGGTTGCCATAAGCCAACAGGTAACTTGAAGACACATGAATACAACGCTAGGTGAATTTAGGTCCATGAGAAGCACTTTTTAAATACAGGATGAGAACAGAAAGTAACGCATGAATACCAGGTACTGTCAGTTATATTTCAGAGGAAGGAACTGGCAAAACCACCTCTGATTATTCATGGTCTAAGAAAATCCTATGAACTTCATGGTGCTGCCTTAAGTTGACAGGTGACTTCAAGGTGCATACATATGCATACACATGCACACTGAACATTTAGAGAACACCTTCAAATATAATGGGAATGGTGTTCAGAGACTCAGAACATACACTGCAGCTATGACTCCCCTGCTAGACCATTCAACCAGTACACTGTAATAGGCTCCAAAAAGCAGAAATGTAAGGAGGCAACCAAGCAGCAAGTGTTCAGTTAGCAGCACTGCTTGTAATTAATCCATTTATCTATACCAGTGCACTAGAGCAGTAGTTCTCAACTTTTTTCATCCCATGGCACATTGACAAGATGCTAAAATTGTCTAGGTACACCATCAGGTTCTTTTTAATGACTTGTTTTAAGAAACAAGTGTTAAGATTGTGCTTAACATTCAATAACCAACATTTTTTCTGAGGCATTATTAAAAACACCAAAAGGTGGGAAAGCGTAAAGAGGGGGCCAGCTATTGGTCAAGAGGAGTCAGGGACCCATCAGCAGCTGTTAGAAGGTGAGACAAACCTCCCATCCACCTTGCCCAAGTGTCATGGGCCTTCACTTAATCTCTCTCCTTCCCGCCTGTTTTCACTCCTGAGAGTGAGAACAGCTCTCAAAGTCAACTGAGGGATCAGGACAAGCATCTTCTTTTCCTTCCCCCACACTTCCGCAGGAAGCACAAGGTACTGTTTTCTCTCCCGCAAATAATATTTATCTTGTCAGGCCCTCAGCTGGCTTTACCTCCTTACTCACTTGTACTCTCACTTGCTTCCCTTCACCAGTTTCTTTCTTACTATGTATTCCCCCCACGCACAAAGAGATCATCTCAATTCCAACACAATGCTCGCTCTGTTCCTCTACCTGGAATGCCCTGTATCCAGAACATGGAAGTGGACTCTGATTCAGAGACTGAGATGGGGAACATGCCAGGACCTGCTAGCAGGAGAAGGTTACAGAATCACAAATCCCAGAGACAAAACAGAGTGCAGTGCCAGCTCCAGCAGAGAATCTTTCCCTTTCTAATACAGAAGACAACCTACCTATACCTACATTTGCTAAGTGTAGACAGTAAAAGGAGAACGTGCACCAATCTCAAAGGATTTACATGAGACAGCAATTAGTTAGGCAGCAGCTGTGTTAAACTGCTGACCTATATAGGCACAGCCCTTCTTCATCAGGTGTTGTTAGAGCTTATCTGATCTTCCTGACGGTTGGTTGCATTTCTTGCATTGTGAACTCTAGAACTGGCTGCTCTGTCTTTGGATTCTGTTGGACTCTTTTGATGCCTTTGGCATTTGCTAATTGAGTAAAAGTAAGTGCCTGGTTTTGAATTTTTTTTATTTTTTTTTTATTTTTTTTTTGCTATTTTGCCAGTGATCTCTTGGCTATCAGCTGTGCAGCTGCCAGCTCTGGTTTGCTGCTCAGACTGAGATAGGACACTACCATAGAGAACCACTGAAGGTAGAGGTAAAAGGGGAGTGTCCACCACCATCTTAAAGCAAGGAGGAGAGTAAGCATGTGGCCCTCATCTTCCTCAGCAACTGCACTCTTTCACCGCTGCCCCCTCAGTTCAAACAAATGCCAGGCTCAGCCTCTCATACTTCCCCCTTCCATTAACCAGTGGGCAGAGGAGCCATGGAAAGGAATGAGAGGAAAAAGAGGAGGAGGACCCTCTTTCCTTTCTCACTCATTTTCATCCTTTTAGCTATTATTTAAAACAGATGTTCAAACTGTGCAAATCCCGCAACACTTTTTTAAAAGTCAAACACTTAGCTTAGTGATGTGCAGCACTTAGACCTGTGCAGCACTTTCTGTCATTGACTTGTGGCTCACTGAGGCGGCACACCTTTTGTACCTTTCACGGTACATAAAAGTGCTATGCCACAGTGGTTAGAAACCACCTGCATGTGTAAAACCATACTGAAATTGCTCTCATTACCAGCATTTTACTTTTTATTGAGATTGCAAAGCATTGCATATACACACACACAAACGGTGGGAGAAGATTTATGGAAAACGTACCACTGTAAAAGCAGTGAATGACAAATATTTGAGAAAGTGATCACAAGCAAACATACACATACAGACACATTCCACAGCAGCTGCAGAAGTGATATACCGTGCTGAACAAGAGCACATATTTAAAGCAACCATCTCGTTTCAAGGTATTATTTACCACTGTGATATTATCAAAACAATCTTCTGTCCTGATCATTTTATAGCAAAATCTCAAGGAAAAGGGAATTTTTTACAACAAGGATTTCTAGCACAAATATGTACCTCCTGGGACAGGAAAAAAAAGAGAGAGAGAGGGTTGAAGAGGAGAGGAAGTTTCTGCAAAGGAAAGCTGAAGTCTTTGCTTCTGATTCTTATGCAGAATGATTCTCTAAGAGACCTCAACATATATCTACTGCTGAAAGTTTCAAAAGCTCCTCTGGCTTCAGATCCTTCTAGGTACAGAGCAAGAAAACAAAGAGAATTATGTATTTCTGTGTTCTCACCAGGCTGTTTATGAATTCATGAGCTTACTCAGATGGACGCTACACCCATGCCTTAGGAAAATGCCTTTTTTGTGCTGTCAGCTACGCTAGGTTAAAAAAAAAATGTTCTAATGTAACTTTCCAATATCTGGAAGATGCAGAAACATCGGTTCTGCCTAATCATTCATTTGTGCTCAAAAGTTTAACAGCAGGCAGCTACATTTTTCTCCCTAATCCTCCGTTCTCCTATTTCTGGTGGGATGTTTGGCCAAGACAAAAGCCAGAATGGGAGTCCAGTAGAATGGTACCCATCAGGAAAACATTCTGAACCTCCTAGAGACCACTCGAAAACTTCTTAATAAAAGGAATACAGGAATTTTTCCCCCATGACTGTGTTTCTTTAAAGTGCTGAGAGGGGAAGCTGGTGAGGCAGACTTAACAGTGAGCCCTACACATTCGCTAGGGTTAGGGGCATAGAACCCCCACAAAAGTGGATACATCACAAATATCAAAATGTGTGTGCGTGCCTGTGGGAAGGGGGGACAAAGCATGGTCAGGGAGAGTGGGCACCTGGGGTCCAAACCATGTCAAAGAAGGGGGAGGGGAAAGGAGGTGGGATGGCATAGTTGCCCTATTCTTCCTCTCTCTTGCCCATCTCCTTCCTTGGATATGTGGAGAGGCCATCAGGAGAGAGTTTGTGGTGCTGAGAAACTGGGCTGTAAGCAATCCTTAGCTGGTCAGGCAGTGGCTGGTGGAGGAGAAGGGTTTTTATCAAAGACACCAAGAGAGAAGGTTCCCCCTGAAAAGGAGTAGCTGATGTGGGGGGGGAGCAGTTGCAGAAACTCATAAATAATCAAATCCATGAAAGTTAAAGCCACAAAAGTGGACAGCCAACTGTATTTGGTTTCCCCTTTTTCTTTCTATTTTGCTATTCATGCATGCTAAGCAAATGATTATGGAGACAACTGCTGTTTACCTTACTTGTTGAAGGCAGGCACGCACAGCTACAGTGGCATTGTCTACAAGAGAACTCTGTTCCTTCCCAGCTCAAGCTCCTACTGAACTGTTTACTGCAGACATGCTGCCATGACCTGAAACTAAGTCTGTGTCCCTTCAGTTCTTCCTTTAGCACCCCTCCCAATGCCAAAGCTGCTTTAGAAACCTTCCAGTTTGACAGAGGGTAAGGATGGCTAGACAGGCATAAAAAGGACTTAGAGTTTCTTTGTCAGAGACTTGGTTAACTAAAGTATGCCTGTATTTACAGTTTAGTGTACACTGTCCATAAACCAATAAACAACAAAATAATAATCTACAGATAGACTCTTCAAGCAAAAGTGAAACAAACATTCCCTTTTACTTTGGGCCAGGGCCACAGTTCAGTGGCAGACCACCTGCTTTGCGTGCAGGAGACCACAGATTAAATTTCTACCTTCTCCATACCTGGTTGAGAAAACTTCTGTCTAGAACTGACAGTCACTTTCAGCTAGACAAATCTATAGTCTGAACAGGAATTAGGACCCCTTCCCATCTTAATGCTTATAAAATTAAAAATAGCCAAAAAGACTAACATTTCTGTGTATTTTAACAGAGTATTAGATACCCAATTAACCAGCATAATTTCAAACGCTTTAACATGACGTTTTCCCTCAGGCAGTGCTCTATCATGACTAGGAAGTACAGCTGACCAGACACACTGCACATTGTTTTCCTGTGAGTAACATACAACCAGATAATAGGCAACATACTTTTGCAGAAATCAAGTGACTCAGATGATAGCTTGGCATGGAACACACCCAGTATGACTTTATAAAGTTTCATGAATGATTATGGGGTAACAAATTTAGCCAACCCAAATTATTCATAAAACATTCATTTTTTAGACAACAAAATATTTAAGATTTAATGCCATTGGTATTGAATTCTTAGATTATACATTTGTAATATAATATCACCTAAGTGTGCAAGTAGATCTTTCCTCTAGCTGTGCTCATTAAACATCCATATTTTGTCTACAGATATGGCCTTTCCATTGGTATTGGACAGATGGATTCATCGATAATATATTCTGCCCCATTCTATTTATTTGAATTAATACCCAAGTTTGCTTTTGTTTTCTTCCTTCCCCATTCTTTTCTTGGTGTGTGTGTGTGTTGTACCATGTCCTACTACTAAATCCTATGGCCCAAGTGGGCTTACAGGGCAGCTGACATAAACCAATAAAACAAGGTAGTATTTTAGTGACTGCATTATTGTTGATGCTATCGTTGTAGCATGCCTCCAAGTTGTTTCCAGCTTACAGCACCCCTAAGGTAAACCTATCACAGGGTTTCCTTAGCAAGATTTATTCAGAGGAGGCTTGCCACTTCCTTGCTCTGAGGCTGAGAAAGTGTGACTTGCCCACGGTCACCTAGTGGCTTCCCATGGTTGAGGGGATTTGAACTCCTGTCTCCCAAATTCCTAGTCCTACATTTAAAACCAGTTCACCAAATCACCTTTCATATTTATTGTAATCATTCATAATCTACGTTTAAACCATTCTCCCTTGCTGGCTAACAAATCAAACATACCCATGGTAAAACAGTAATTTAAAAATCAGAGTCTTTTCGATTTATTGGAAGAATATTTAAACCTGAGGTCAACGAAACAGTGAAATGCTGGAATCATGTTTATGACCTCAAAGGCAGAATTAAATCACAGGAGGAAATCAAAACAGGAGTAAGAGTACATAAGGACAATATATACACAGAGTACAGCTGGTAGAGAGTATTGCACAGCCCTGGCAAATCTTCTCAAATACATTTATAACAAATGTTATTTTTCAAAGATTTCCCTTGTGCCATGCAAAATGGGCCTTAAAAAGCTGCCATCTACAAATATTGCATTTGTAACAGAATGCTAATTGGTAATCGTTTTACACATCCACCTCCATAATGGGAAATGGAGTACCTTCCATCTGCCTGCTTTGGCCCATTTTTTACTATTTCTTGCTGATCTGCAGCTAAACAGACTTCTAAATATTTAATTATCGCTCTTTGCCAAGGCAGCACCCCACATGGCAGAAGAACAGCCGGAACTCAAGCACTGACATTGCGTCCAACGCTTCCCACTTGATTCAGAAGGGGACAAGCTGATATAGTAAGAACAATTTTTATTAATCCTCTAAATTCCCAAGTTCAAAGCAAGATGGGCTACAAAGGCTAGACAGACAGAGCTTTTGATAAATCCATGAGTTACCACCTTTGATCCTACAGAGGTTCTTTCATTTCCACCAGATTCAGAAAATACAAGTGTAAAGCGGAATACAGGTGGGAAGGGGGAAACCTAGAAATAGAAGTTTGCCATTCCCCCTCAGAGTTTGGTGATGTTACTGTTTGGACTATAGCTCCCAGAATCCCCCAGACAATATGGTCACAGCAATGTTAAGCAGTAGTAGTGCAAAAAAAGTAACATTTCCAAACTCCATTTCCTACCATGTATCCAGGTTCATTCCATATACAAATCTTTAGCCCAGCTGGGCCCTTCTAAACAGAATTCCAATGTTACAGACTCATAGTTCAGATGTAACAGACTCACAGACTTAGAATCACAGGGTACCTCCTTGGGTTCCTCTTTCACCGTTTTTCACAATCAACAGCCAACACAGTGACATTTCTCAATGCAGGAGAACATAAGTCACAAAAAAACATGAAAGAAGCTATCTGTCTCTGGTTGCTGCATGTGATCCATGAATCATTATGGAACCATCTGACAAGATTAGCAATGATACTTTAAAATCTACAACAACCATTCTAGTAAGGGAATAGCTATCACACCCTGCTCCAATGAACCTGACACTCCTCTTCCTCCAACTTGAACAAGAGTCACCATGCCCCCTGTCATAGCCCAAAACTGCACAGTAGCAGTGGCTAAAAAGCAACTTCAAACTTCACAGCAGGACCAGCATCAGTTCCTGGTACAATGAGACACAGGCCAGACGACATCCTTCTACCCACTCCTACTCCGACCTCCATCAATACTTAGGGGGCAGAAGATGGACAGGCACAGTATCAGTGAGGCAGAACAGCAACTGTGTGGGGACTTGGCCAAAGGAGGAACAGTCTGGGACCACTGTCAGTAAGACAAGAGTCCTTTCGATAAAGACAGGGAGAATGTGTGTCACAAAAAGGAACAATTAGTCACACTGAGTTAGACCTGTCATCTTCTTGGAGAACTTGGAGAACGAAGGAGAAAAAAACATTGAGACATTAAAGAACAGAACATATAAAGAAGCTCCTGAAAGAGATGCAGAGTTAAAAGCATCACCCAGTTAATAACTAGGCTATGTACAACATTTAGCAAACTACTAGCTCCATTTGAGGATCTAGTAAAAAAGGGTGTTAATGGCTTACTGCGAAACAACACTGTAGGTGTCAGTATCAGGGAGTAGGTGCTCAGATCCTTTAACTGTGAGCTTCATGGACAATTAGCCAAGGTTAACAACTCAGTGTTTATTTGAGAAACAGTGAGAACAAGTTCACAGCAAACTGAAGTCTAGGATGACAAGGATGGGAACTAGCAATGATCTCCAAAACGCCTGCAGGTTTTCTTGCTTCCAGTATACTAGCACTAGCACTAGCATTTATTTCTATACCGCCTATCAACTAGTGTTATCTAAGCGGTTTACAACGTATTTTAGCTAATTGCCCCCAACAAGCTGGGTACTCATTTTACCGGCCTGCGAAAGGATGGAAGGCTGAATCAACCTTGGAGCCTGGCAGGATCGAACTCACAACCTTGTGGTTGCAGTACTGGCATTTAACCACTGCGCCACCAGGGCTCCTGGAGGGGATGCTCTACAAAAACAGTAGCATGCAATCCGGAATATCACCCTGATATGACTTAATGAAGTTCAACATGGCCTTTCTTCTTCTCTGAATCTGTTCACACTTGTTTGTAAAAAGCATTAAAAGTTCACAATTTGATCATTTAACAAAACACACAGAGGCCACCGGCTATATTACCTGCTCACAGAAGCAAATGAAAAACAGCCCAATAAATAAATAGATAAATAAATAAATAGATAGATAGATAAATAAATAAATAAATAAATAAATAAAGCAAGCAGCCTTAAACACTGTACGTTTGTTAATACTGCTTCACTGTGATTCATAAAGAGCAATTAACATACCTCATTACCAGCATGCATGAGGGCGGCAAGTGTTTTAAATCCATAGTTGTTATCTCATTGTTGCTTTCTGCTTCAGTAATGACTCTCTGCACACAACTATTATTTCCTTTTTGCTTATTTATTTTACTTTTAGACAGACCAATAGCTTAATGTTTCCAGTTATTCAAACCCAAGCTATGGAATCTTTAAAGGAAGAATGATTTTGTTTCTTCATAAGCTGATGAATTTTATGATCACTACCTTCTGCCCTGACGAATAAGCTGAACACAGGCTGCATACACCAAGCCAGGTCACACTCTGGACAATCTTATAAGATCACCTTAGGAATATATCTGAACTCCAGCTGGGAAATATTCACATGCAGACATCAGTTGTAAGAACCAGTGTTGCCAAAGGTAAACCATGCGCACAGCTACTCAAGGCTACATCATCACAAATGGCAGCTGAGAGCTGTAACTAAGGCCCTCTGCATGCAAAGCATAGATCATAGCTAGAAGATACCACAAGGCCCATCTAGACCAACTCCTTGACACACAGAAGACCCTATCAAAGCACTCTCAACAGATGGCCATGCAACTTCTGTTTGAAAACCTCCAAAGGAGATTCCACGACACTCCAAGTCAGGGTATTCCACTGCTGAACTTCTCTTACTATCAGGAAATTCTTCCTAATGTTTTTATGGAATCTCTTTTCCAGCAGTTTGAAGTCACTGCTCCATATCCTAGTCTCTGGAGCAGCAGAAAACAAGCTTGCGCCATCCTCCATATGACATCCCTTCAAATACTTAAACAAAGCTATCATGTAAAAAAATGATCTTTCCAACTCTGAGCATACAACACATGCCTCCAATTAAACAATGGTGCTCTAATAGGGCTAGTCAGTGCACTCCTAAGGCACATGTTTCAGGCCATCAGAATAGCTTACACACTGATATACAAGCTCACTGTCACAAACAAACTCATAGCTGACACACGGCAAGTAACATTAGCTGTAATTTTGTTCTTTTTCGAAGTAAGGTATAACAATGTTCCTTCTGTGAAAGAACACAATAACTGAGAGGTATCCACATTGCATAATTATAGTAGTTTGATACTATTTTAACTGCCATGGCTCCATCCCACCTAACCCTTGGCTTTGCAATTTGGTGAGGAACTTAGAATTCTCTATGCCAGTCCCCTAAATTACAGCATTAGAGCTCTCTGGTAGAGAACTCTCAATCCCTCACCAAATTACAAATGTACAGATTTCCTAACAATTAAAATGCTGGTTTTTATCACAGGTGATTTCTTCCAAAGTGAAACAACATTGACTTGTTACTCTTAAAATGTTATTTTGCAAAGACATTTTGTGAATCTGGAACCAGTTTTGTGTTTTTAAGTGTTATTTTTAAATGAAGAATTAAAAAGTGACTAAAAGGGAACACAGCAGCAGCATGTTAGTTCTTAAATCACGAGCAAATCAATGGGGTACTCTGAAAAACTAACAAGCGAAGAGCAACAAATTACATCTCAAAAGTAATATCCAAAACTCTGAGCATAAAGTATATGTTATGCCCTCAAGTTATTTCTGACTTATGGAGACCCTATGATAAGCCTATCACAGAGTTTTCTTGGCAAGATTTGTTCAGGGGGGGTTTGCCTAGCCTTTCCCTTCCTCTGAGGATGAGAGAGTGTGACTTGCCCGAGATCGCCTAGTGGGTTTCCTTGGCTGAGCAGGGATTCGCACCCTGGTCTCCAGAGTCACAGTCCAACACTCAAACTACAACACCACCATACTGGCTCCTATAGTATGTGTGTCTTCTAATAAACATACTGGGAGTAAACATTTAGGGTGTTTCGGTTGTTGTTGTTTTTTAAACAAAGGGAGTATTATTTTGGACTCTCGATATATGCAACCAAGGAAGCAAAAGCTAAAAATGATAAGGGATAATTACTGTCACAAACGGGAGTGGTTGCCATTTCGGAAGGCACTAGCATTACCATACATATAGGCATGGCTCATTCATGCAGATCTTTTATACGAGCGATAAAGTAGGGTGCAATCTGCTAATGGAATGCCACTTCCTTAATTTGGGGGCAGGGGCAAGACTTAATTGATAGTGTGACCTCAGATAATTAAAACTACAGGGAGAACTGGCCATGTGTTTGCTTAGCACATCATCCAGTACTTTCATGTAGTAATGACCTTCATCCATTTCACGTGGTGATGATCTTTATCCATCCACCATTAGGCCAAATTTTACATTGTATTATCCCCTCTATAGAAAAGAAAATACTCTTCTAAATTTAACTCAAAGGGTGGGTCAGAATTTGTAAATCAATTCTGTAAAAATGTATTTTATAAACATGTAATATTTTAAGCAGTTTTAAATAACAAACAAAAAAATCAAAGTTGGTTTGGAAAAAATGTTTTAAATATAATAATAGGATTGCCTATTAAATGGCTTTTTAAAAAACTTTTGTACTATATATTGCTTTAAATGAGAGTCAGGGTGGTGTACTGGTTTGGAGTGGTTGAGAGCAGGGTTCAAATCTCTGCTCAGCCATGGAAACCTACAGGGTGACCTTGGGCAAGTCACACTCTCTCAGCCTCAAAGGCAAAGACAAACCCCTTCTGAAGAAATCTTGCCAAGAAAACGCCATGATAGGTTCACCTTAGGCTTTAAATACATCTTGTCATAATGTAACATTGTAAGCCACCTTGGGTCCAATATTAGGAGAAAGATGGGATACAAATTAATCAATTAAATAAATAAATTTATAATATAGTCCAAAGAATTTTGAAAACTAGAGAATACTGGGAATTGAGGGAGCCCTAACCTCTCCCCATGGAGATTGGTAAAATTGCTTTTTGGACTACAATCCCATAATGGCTGGGAGATTCTGGACACAGTGATTTTAAAAAGTAACTTTTCCAAGCTCCAAACCCTGTCCTGAAGAACTACAGTTCCCAGAACCAAGAAAACGACTATCATAATGTTTAGGCCTGTAGCACAGCCACTTCCAAATTTCTCTACCTCAGAACCACACTCCAGTTCCTGTGAACTCTGACCATATTTCGGACGTAATCCAGTGCAAATTACACTTTGCACCCTTCCCTCCTTTCTAAACTTCCTTTAGCTTCTAAGCCAGAGGTGGATACCGTGCAATATTCAAGCTTCATGTGGCCACCAGCAGGGTCCAGTGTTACTTTTGGAATCCCACTCTGGTCCCACGTGCCTCCCAAAATTCAGCTGCAAAACTGCTCCCCACACCTGCTAGAAAAGTACAACAGCTCCAGGATGCTTCTAAAGACTATTTTGCCCCAAATACACATCCTGAAGCAGCAAGCAAGTAAACAGAAGTCATTCCAGAACAACGTCCCTTCCAGTCATCCAGAACAGCAGCCACTGCGTTATGCACAGCCCTTGGATGGACTTTGAAGTGAGACCCCCTCCCAATTCTAACCTCCAAACCCCTAGAACCACACACACACACACACACACACACACACACACACACACACACTTGCAGAGATTATGGTAAGAGAGAGTGAAAAAAGTTAGGCGACAGAAATCCTAATACTGACATGAATCCCATGCAAACAGCAACTTCAGAAGATACCTTGGAAGTAGTCAGGAATGTCACTGATCCAAGGTGAACCAGTGAAGAATGAGAAAGCAGGACTGGAAAAGAAAGAGAAAACTGACAAACAGAATGGTCAGAGAAGCAACTAACCTAAAATAATATGTGACAGTATTTGGGCTTAAAAAGACAAACGGGGTGGGTGGCTCAGTGATGGAGGTTTTCTGGAAAAAACAGGTGCTCTAAATGTTATACAGTCTGGCCTGTTTGGTCGACAATGTCATATTCAAAGACATTCAAAGTTCTATGTTGAAATTATGTTTACTGGAATATTTGCTAAACTGTAAGGAGACAGTGTATTCATCCCTGACTACACTTGAAAGAACACTATTGATTTTAAAGACGCATGCATAAAGAGAGATGTACCTGATACTGTTGTTGCGTGCCTTCAAGTTATTTCTGACTTATGGTGACCCTAAAGTGAACCTATCATGCTATTTTCTTGGCAAGAATTATTCAGAGGGGTTTTGCCTTTGCCTTCCTCTGAAGCTGAGAGAGTGTAACTTGCACAAGCTCACCCAGTGGGTTTCCATGGCCAAGCAGGGATTCGAACCCTGGTCTTCTGAGCTGTTATCCAACACTCAAACACCACACTGGCTCTCAAAAAAGACAGATAAATAAGTCCAAAAACAATTCAAGTCTGAACTCTCAATAGAAGCCACAATGACTATACTGAGGGTATCATATTTTTGTATGTATTGGTTTAACGCAGTGGTTCTCAACCTGTGGGTCCCCAGATGTTCTAGACTTCAGCTCCCAGAAGCCCTGAGCATTGACCATAGTGGCTGGGGCTTCTGGGAGCTGAAGTCCACAAACATCTGGGGACCCACAGGTTGAGAACCACTGGTTTAACGGATGAAATATTATTTTAATATAGTCAAATATAAGTTAGTTAAATAAGAGAAGTAGCTAAAAGATAGGTAAGCAAGAGACAGAAAGGAGAGAACGATAAATTATATTAACAATTAGATAATTTTAATAGTGAAGCAAAATTGAGTGGGATGATTGCAGTAAGAAGTTTGGATAAAAGAAAAACAGAAAGCAGGATTAAGGAAAGAGGACTAACCATCATTAGCACCCAATGGCACGTTGAAAGAAGTCAAGTAGGTTTAATTTAAGTGATGAGAAATTTTTAGGTAAGAATGTATGTTAAGGTGTAGGTAGATTAGGAGTAGGTATCGTTATAGTGTGATAAATGTATGGATAATTTGATGTATATGGTGTGCAAGATATGGATATAGATTATTAAGGAGATATTAAGCACTACCATATGATTAGTTAGGTTTTTTTCATTAACCGATTGATTTGTCTGTCTGTATGTTTGTATAAATATGTCTGTATGTATATGTGTAGACTGTGTCAGTTAGTTGAATGTTGATATTTATTTGTTTATTTGTAATATAGAAATAAAATTTATTTTAATAATTAAAAAAATATTTTTGTATGTATTATGTGAAAACGTGATAAACTAGAAAAGAAAAATTCTGGGAAAAACTGAATGCAGCCAGAAAAGAAGAAGACAATGTTACAGATGGATTAGCTCAATAAGGGAAGACACGGTCCTGAATCTGAAGGGACCCCTGGAGATGTCTCATTCAGAGGGTTGCCATAAGCCAACTTGACAGCACATAAGAGCAATGAAAAGGCCATCAACAGCTATTACTCCTGATGGCATACCAAAGAAAGCCTGGTCAGTTCCTGCATACAAGGCATGCTGGCATTTATCTCTTAATCCTAGTTGTTGAGGAGGGTGCTATTCCCCTTTTGTTATCTTTGGGACTTCCCACAAGCACTGTGAGAAACAGCACAACTATTCTTTTCTCTTAATCAACATCACCTCTGTACTTTAAAGGTCTTAATTACAATTTTAACCAGGAGCGATAAAACATTAAACACAAAATAAAGCCAACAGCTCACCCACAAGGGATTCCTATAATGCAACATGTCAGTGGGATAAAACACCACCAAGTGCTTCATACATAATCTACGTTGCTTCAGGCAAAGATACTATTGGCTGCATCACATCCACTAAACACTGTGGATTGCTAAAATATAAACAAGTAATTATTCATGCGGGACTGCTTAGCAGATCAGTGAGAAGATTCATCCTTGGCTCAGTTGTCTAGTTCTGAAATAAAATACTGTAATTAAGAGAACCTGCATTTAAACCCCTCTCAGCAATCTGGTTTCCCTATACACATTCCTAAAACTGCCACTACATTTTTCGCCTCTAATGGATTTTTCCACATATCTTTTCACAGTTTTCAGAACAATGAGGCTGCGAGCGTGAAAGCCACTGGTGCTTTGGTAATTTTGTATTAAAGCACAAAGTGTGTGCGCTGATGAGGGTGGGAGGAGAGAAATAGGCTCCAAACTGGTTTTGTTTCTGAGGAGTGTGCCCTGGTGGCGCAGTGGTTAAATGCTAGTACCGCAGCCGTAACGTCGTGAGTTCGATCCTGCAGGGCTCCAGGTTGACTCAGCCTTCCATCCTTCCACAGGTCAGTAAAATGAGTACCCAGCTTGTTGGGGGCAATTAGCTTACAACATTATAAGCCTGCTTAGGCAGTGCTTAGCACTGATAAGTGGTATAGAAATGTAACTGCTACTGCTGCTATAGAATTTCCAAGATTCTCGGCTAAGATCACTGCTGAAAATTTCTAAACCTCAAAATGATGACGTAAACAGGATTCAGAAGAAAGTTTAATGCAGTTTTAAGTCAGAAAGAAATGGATTTTGACTGATTAGCTATAGATAGCACTAATGAGACCATGTCACCTTGACAGATCATTTTCACAATGGAAAAAAAAAGTCTTACAAGGATGTGGAGAACAACAAGTTTTCACGGAAGCAATGGCTGGCACCAGCACAAAGTATGTGCACTATTCACACCACATTCTACAAAGTACCTTTTTGCATGCAGTATCTTCTATCTGTGTCATCCAAAAAGATTTGCATGCTGAAGAGCTACAGATATCAAATCCCAATGGCTTTTCTGGATATCACACCGCTCCTTACTCCTCCTATAGGACTATGTTCTTGTCAGCTCAAACCACTGCATCTACGTGCACACTACTGCACAGAAGTTGCATTTATATACAGATGGCTAGAAACAAAATAAGCGTTAAAAAAAATCAGAGGAGCAGTATAGGATTAGTAGGGGATCTGCGAGAGAGGTCCCACGGGATACCTTCTTCGCTGGGCATCTGGCTGGAGGAACATGGCCAGATGCTCCATAGCTGCCGCCCCACCTTTCCCAACTACTGAATGTTTGTGGGGAACCAGTGAGAGACAGTGCGTTACGGGTAAGGAATTGTTGCACACAGGAGGCAGTAGATACCTCCTACACAATGATTACTAAAATATATATGCTGAGTATGTCACCAAGAGTCTGGCCATTATTTACAGAGTATGGAGGCATAAATGCTCTAAAACAGTGGTTCTTAACCTGAGGCCTGGGGACCCCCTGGTAGTCCGCAGAGCCCTCACAGGCGGTCTGCAAAGCCCTGCTGCTGGACACCAGTGGGGGGGTTGCAGGTGCTGGAAATGCTCCCTCATTTGCAAATGAGGGAGTAGTTTGGGTGTGCACGTGTGTGCACACACACACACACGCTGTTGCATCCCTGATGAAAGGGACATAGTAGCAAGTATATGCATGTGCCCAAAATACCACTCTGGAGACCATGGTTTAAATCCCCACTCAGCCACGGACCCCACTGGATTGCTTTAGGCAAGTCACATTCTCAGCTTCAGAGAAAGGCAAAGGCAATAAATCTTGTCAAGAAAACCACCACAGTAGGTTCGCCTTAGGGTCACTGTAAGTCAGTTTTTAAAGGGGAGAGAGATGATGGCTAGAAAGAGCTTCCCCTGTCAGTAGTACTTTGTTGCTGGGTGCCTTCAAGTCATTTCTAACTTATGACAATCCTAAAATGAATTTATCACAGGATTTTTTTTGCAAGATTTATTTAGTGGGGGTTTGCCTTGCCTTCTGAGAGAATGTGAGTTGTCCAAGGTCACCCAGTATCTGAGTGAGGATTTTAATCTCAGTGTACAGAAGTCTTTAATAAATGAATGAATATTTGAATATTTAAATCTAAATTTAAATATTTAAATCTTGAGTTACATCCTGGGGATCCCAACAAAAAATTATATTTGCAGGGGGTCCCTGGTAAAGAAAACTGGGTCTAAAACCAGTCTAAAACACCTTCCGATTGCCTTCATGTAACACAGTCAGAACAGACACACGGGGGCGGGGGGCAGATTCTGAGTCAGGTAACAAAACACCAAACACCCACTGCTTCTTGCTGACTTTGAGATGTGCCCTTTCTGACATCCTGATCTGAACATAGTGAGTGTGTGTGCATGTATGTGTGCATACATGCACATCTTTAAATCGCCTGCCTACTTATGGTGTACCCATAAATTTCATAGTGCTTTCTTAGGCAAGGAACACTCAAAAGTGGTTTTTCCTGTGCTTTTAGAGTATTTAGGTCTCTCAACATCATACCCAAAGCAAAATAATTTAGCTACATGGACCCATCCTTGCAAGTGCAATTATGCTGACAATAAATGGACCCAAACTGGTTTTTGTTTAAAAGATCTTACATAACAAGATTTTATGTTTCACAAGGTTTAAAGCAGGCTATGGAAAACTCCTGCCACAGCTCCCAACACATCTTTCTGCAGCATTCAGTTTAGCGCATCAAATCTCATCCAAACAGAAATGTTGTTAAAGTCATAATCAAAATGAAAGGGTAGGTAAACAGAAAGAAAAGGCATAAAGTAATCATATGGATATGTAATTCCTTAGGGCTTACGATTCATTCGATAAGGGACCAATTCATTGTATCACTGACTGAATTTATGACTGACTTTATGGGCTCCTGCCTAGGACTCCACTTGCAAAATGCAACTCAAATTACTTTAGGAAAGACTCGTGTGCTACAAAAAAGCACACTTCCCTGAAGAAAACGACCAAGACAGAACAATCAGCCTCACTGCCTGTTGTTGCGGCATGGCATTTACTGAGCCCATGCCTCACCACTGGACACAAAGGTTCCCTCCCCCGATTTCTCCTCATCAAGATCTTGTTCTGACCAAATGAGAAATCACATCAGTGCTTTGGAGCTCAGTGAGGGCAGTAGACCAGGCACTGACTCTATGACACTGCATTTGAAAGGGCATCAGCAATTTGGTGTTGCTAGTACAAGAAGAAGAATAGGGAGGTATACAGCTCAGGCCAGGCTGCCAGTTAAACAGCAGCAGCTGGAACGGAATAGGGGAGCGAGGCAGTATGTGCCTTTATTTCAAAACAGGTAGTTAGCAAGGGCAGAGAGAACTTGGGATTTAAGGAGCAGCACCCTTAGAATTTCCCCACTCAGCCACAGAAACTCAATGGGTGACATTGGACACTATTAGCCCCAGAAAACCTTATGACAGTTTCACATCAGGGTCATCATAAATCAGAAACAATGTGAAAGCATACAGCAGCAGCAGCAGCAGCAACCATTAGAATTCCACAGCTTTTCAACAATCCACAGACTGTGTAGTCACCTAAGGGAGCTCATCCTCTTAGAACATTTAAGCCTTGCAATACCTTGGGTTTACCAAGCTCACCATGACACTACCTTTCCATGGTGGTGGGACTGCATGTTCCTGTGAGCAAGAGACTTCACCAGCTGCAGCAGTGCTGCTGGTAGAATCTCCCACAGCAGACAGGCTTTCGCTGAAGAGCCAGACTAAATGTGCCAAACAGCTACTGGGCAGCAGCAGTAGGGGAACACAACACTGGTGGAGGCAGTGCCATTATGTTAGTACTGTGCAGAAGGAGGCATGGTAAACCCCTTTTGAATGTCTTTTAGCATGAGACAGTCCAAAATACAACAAGAGACGGTGCTAGAAGATGACATTTCCAGGGCAGAAGGCAGTCAGTGAGCTACAGGGGTACAGCGGAGGACAAGTACAAGTAAACCTGTGGCTAATAACGCAACTGGACTCAAACCAAAAGGATGTTCAGCTGCTGACCTGCCCAGAGGTGAAAGGAAAGTCCAAAGCTGCACACCATATTTTATAGGAACATGGAATGGGAAAAGCATGAATCAGGGGATGCTAGCCATAGTAAAAGAAGAAATGGAATGTATAAACACTGCAATATTCATGATGAGTGGAAAGTAGTGAGGCAAAAAGTAATAGAGAATGAAGGTAAAAGGCAGAAGATTTATACAAGCTGAAGAGAAACCAGAGTATGTGTACTTTTGTTTTTTCCAAAAAAAATGGTGAGCATTTTAAAATGTATCACTGTTCTTATTTTTTTAAAAAAGTTAACTATTCTATGCCAATAGCTTTTGGTGCACCCTGTAGAAAAAGAATGGATGAAAATATCCAATTGTCACTTTTTAAATGTCAGCTTTTTAAATGAGTCAATATTATTTCCTACATCTTCCCTTCAAAAATCAGGTGTTTTTATTTTTTAAATAGGTGCTCATCAAAAATACTGCCTATTCCCCACCATTAGTGCACTCTTGCTGTGTTTTTTTCTCTCTTTTTTTTACTGATAAGACTATCGGATCTTTTTAAAAATCATTCTATATTTCTTTGAAAAAGAAAAATCCATGCTGACATAATTTTCATTCTACAATGTTCCATTTCCATCCTGCTATGCTCTAACAGCCCATTATAAATCTCTGCCTCCAATATCAACAAAACAACATTCTTTACTGAGAAATAGAGTGGAGATAACAGTAATTCAACCTGTATTTCAGAAAGTGCATACAAAATCCAACTTCTGCTATTCCATTCCAAAAACAATCTAAGGCCTGCCCAGATCTCATTTTAGACATTGCAAGTAGCTTTCTCTGAAAACTTGTTTTGAAGTGACATAAAGGTCATAAAAGAACCACCCAGAAAGCAGCATAAATCTGTTTTGTCATAAACTCATTTGTATAGGAATTAAAAAAGGTAATCAATAGATTCATAAACAGCTTTTTAAAGAGATGGCCAGTACGCAAAGAGCTCATTTTTACACATGATGAGAGATTTGCATTTCTAACTGTAGATCCTTGTCATCAAGCAACACTCTGGAAGATCACTGATTCTCAAGAATAGGCTCTTAGCAGGTACAATCGGCTGCAGTGAAAGACATGGAACACTCTGCAGTTTGTATTGTGTGAGTTGTGGGGTACCTTCTGGCCCTAATGAGATTTCTAGTGTACTGCGGGTTAGGAATTGGGAATTACTTTCTTCTTGTTTTTATTTAACGTTCTTTTATGTATTTAATACTGTTTTAATCACCATTATTGTTTAGTATGTGTTTTCACTTTTGTATACAATAGTTTTAACTCCATTCTCTTTTAAGCTTTGCAAGCTGCATTGAGTTCTCTTGAAAAGAAACAGGGGTAGAAATAAAGAGAAGGAGGAAGAGGAGGAGAAGGAAAAGGAGCTGCTGAGAAAGAGCCTTGCCTGAAAGGAGTCACAGAGCACCAGAGTATTATCAGAGATGGGGAACTGTTTGGGGCCCTCAGGCAACCTTGGACAGAGGAAAAATTTACAAGGAAAATCTTTTTCACCCAAAATGTCTGATAATCCTGAAGCAATTGTAAGGGGGCAAAAGCCAGCACAGTGTAGTGGTCTGAGGGTTAGATTATGACCCTGGAAACCACACTTCAATTCCTCACTTAGCCAAGGAAACCCACTGGGTGACCTTGGGCACATCACACACACTCAGCCGTAGAAAACCCTGTGACAGCTTGTTTCACAGGGAGACTACCTGAAGGCACACAGCAGCAGCAACAACCATTTTAATTGGGGGGGGGGGTGGCAGGCTATTTTAAGTCTAATAGCTTTTTTAAAAAAATACAGGAATTGACTCAGAAATGAACTTTGGGGGTAAGAAAAATTCAAAAATATTTTGGGGGTTCTTGGAGCCTTGGTTCTTGGAGTTCTTGGAGCCTGCCTCTTTTCAGATCTTGTGGACAGTCCTTTCTATCTGTGCCACCACCCTCACGGGAGCACAGGAGAAAACCTTCCCCATCGCTGCTCCCAGGCTCATAGGGTTGCCAGGCTGAACAACGGAGAAGGTCCCTGTATCTTTACTGTTTGTGTAAAAAGGAGAATTTCAGCAGGCGATACAACCAGGTAACAAGCAACACCTGCTGAAATTCCCTCTTCTACACAAGCTTTAAAAGTATAGGAGGCCTTTCTAATTTTCACTCTGGCAATACTACTTCCCAGAGAAGTTAGACAGGCAATGTAAAGTCGAAGGCTTTCACGGCCGGAATCCATAGGTTGTTGTGGGGTTTCCAGGTTTTGAGGCCATGTTCTATTAGTATTTTCTACATGACATTTTACACGGAACACTTTGAAAAGCAAGCCTTGGAAATCACACCAAAAAAGCCCACTATATGGTTTCGTTATGTGGATGACACTTTCACCATTTGGAGCCACGGAGAAGAACTGACTGTGTTTCTGGACCATCTGAACAACATCCACCCGAACATCCAATTTACCGTGGAAAAAGAAAATGAAGGAAGACTACCATTTCTGGATGTCCTGGTCATCCGCAAACCTAACCATCCATTGGGCCACACAGTTTACAGAAAACCTACACACATTGACAGATACCTACACAAGAACTCCAACCATCAACCAGGACAAAAAAGGAGCACAATAAAAACTCTGGTAGACTGCGCAAAAAGAATCTGTGAACCCCACCTCCTGAAAAATGAACTGAACCATCTAAACTGGGCTCTACAGGCCAATGATTACTCCGGTTCAGACATCAGAAAAGCCTCAAGACCCGGAAAAACCCACAGCAGTGAAGATAAGCAGCCAACCAAAGGGAATGTGTTTTTACCACACATCAAAGGGGTCACTGACCGTACAGGGAAATTGATGAAGAAACATGACCTCCAAACAATCTACAGACCAACCAAGAAAATTCAACAAATGTTACGTTCAGCAAAGGACAAGAGGGATCCTCTAACTTCTGCTGGAGTTTACCACATACCTTGCAGCTGTGGGCAGGTCTACATAGGGACTACAAAACACAGCGTCCAAACACAAATCAAAGAACACAAAAGACACCGCAGACTGATCCAGCCAGAAAAATCAGCGGTAGCAGAATATGTTATACACCAACCTGGACACCGAATTCTTTTTGAAAGCACAGAAATTCTGGACCATTCTGACAACTACTATGTCAGATTACACAGGGAGGCCATTGAAATCTGTAAACACATGGACAATTTCAACAGGAAAGAAGGAACTTGGAAAGTAAACAAAATTTGGCTACCAGTACTGAAGAAGACTAAAATCAAGACTCAAAAATATGCCAATGAACACCACCCAGACTCTGGAGGTCCCTCTACAGGGAACAATGCAATGGGCTGCTAATGCACTTAACGCACTGTTATGCATATCCTCTCACTAACAATACAACCCTGGGGGATATCCCATTTAACAATAGGCCATCACACAGGCCAACTGTAACATTTGCAAATTGCTTCCTCCCACCCCGGGGGACCATACAAGTATATATACTCTGTCTCACTTCCACGCCACCAGATCCTCCGAAGATGCCAGCCACAGATGCAGGCGAAATGTCAGGAGAAAATACTAATAGAACATGGCCTCAAAACCCAGAAAACCCACAACAACCTTTAGACAGGCAACTTTCTTAACTATCTTTTTCCGCACCCAGATGAAGACCTTTTCATTCTAGCAAACCTCTGAGAACTGATTATTTCTTTTTAAGGAAACGGGCTTGTATAATATGCTGGATTTTTATTTGTTGTTTTCAACTATTTCAGTTTAAACTATTTTCAATTTTATTTTATTATTGGTAATTTAATTATCGTTTAAGTTTTCTATGCTGTGAATTTTTAACTATGTTTGCTTTAACTTTTTGTAAGCCACTTCTGAAACCCAAACTAAGAAAAAGGCGGGATATAAATAAATATAACAACAGCAGCAGTATTAGTAATGGAGGCTTTAAAGATGGCCTGTCAGGATACACATTTCCCACCCTTAGTGCAAACCAGAAGTGAGAACTGTGGCAAGTCCAAAGGCAATTTTATGCCCCAGAACGCTCGGATTACCAAAAAATAAAACAAGAAACCTAAAGTGGCAGGAAGAATATCCAAAATATGGATAATATTTTTACATTAAGCAACACACAGCAGCCTGGCAGTGTAAAGAACTGTTGTCCCTGGAGTCTTCTGGAAAAACTGATGCACCCTGTTTTTTGGCCAGCAAAAAAAATTGTCTAGGGAATCTTGAGGTGTGGAGGGCTACAAAAACATCTTTTAAGGCCACATGTTATTCTGGGCTGCACTTTGTCCACCTTAGTAAGGACAGTACTGTGCTGCTTATTGCAACTCTAAAGCAAACCTATCCTGGAGTTTTCTGGGGCTAAGACTACGTGACACACCCAAAGTCACTCAATGAGTTTTCATGGCCGAGTGGAGAATCAAGCCCTGGTCTCAATATTCAATATATATCAGCTTCCTAGGGCACATGAGTAGTTGGAGACGCTAGTGGGATGAACTGGATGTGGGATTTGCAGCTACAAATAATTGCATGCTTGCAGCTACACTTACTCCATTCCAAATCATATCTTTAAAGGACAGAAGGAAGAGGAAATTGTTCCCCTTTGATTCCACATTCCAGTGGAAACCTTATTCCTATCTTATAAGGCTGCCCACTCCAGCTGACCTAATTGTGCACATTCAAAGATGTGACTAAGCAAAGTGGCAGGTGGCGCTCCAAGAACCAGAGTGGCGAGATGCAAGCTGCTAAACTGGTTTTGCATGAGCTGTTTTGTTTGGAGACAACTGACAACGGAGCACACCTTTCGGTCATGGGGGATTCCCTGAAGTCCATCTCTGAGCAAGGCTCTTTTTCAGGATGCAATTTTTTCCTGTCATTTATTAAAAATGCTTTACCATTGATTAAAACATTTGTTTTAAAAAGTGGGAGGTTTTTTAACTTTCTTTTTAGAAAACCTGACAGCAACAAATAAATAATAGAATCGCAAATACTGAACAAATATCAGTAAAACTTACTTTAAACTTATACTTCAAGAATTTAAAAAAAAAAACACCCAATATTATGTGAAATGTGGGCTACTTCCTGCCTCCAATGAGAAATGCAATAACTATGGCAATAATAATTTCAGTTTAGTTTGAATGAGGGCCAACTTAGCTTTCATGACTGCTTGTCAAAGAACAGAATATATTTGCTGAGGCATTTTTTCTCCAGCTGTTTTCCTTTGTTAAAAAAAATAAAACAAAACAATGAAAAGAAAGACAAACAAGTGGTTGAAATTTCAAAAAATTGTTTAAAACTATCATAGATCATCTACACTGCGGGTCTTGCCTCACGTGGATTTTGCAATAAAATGTCATTCTGGGTCACTACTAATACATCCAGTCTTAGTGTGTGAGGGTTCAAAACAAGATTACATCCTCTGAACACACGTAATCACTTGCAGGACAGCCAGTGTGATGTAGTGGTTTGAGCTTTGGACTATAACCCAAGAGACTAGAGTTTGATTCCCCACTCAGCCATGGAAACCCACAGGATGACCTTGGGTGCATCACACACTCTCAGCCCCAGAAAACTCCATGACAGGTTTGACTTCGGGTCACCCTAAGTTGGAAAGGGCTTGGAAGCACCCAACAACAACAACAGCTTCCCTACACAATGAAGTTTTATAGCATCTGTAGTATCCTTCCCCGAGCATATGCCTCTCTGGAGTATTGGATCATCATCCTCAGACAGTGAGCCCCTATCCAATAATGAGAGTGATAATCTGGTATAAATAGAACACACCAGATTGGGGGTAAAGGTCATGCAAGGTCCGAGGTCATGCAAGGAAGGAACTTGGCTGATCTCTTAATTCAGGAGTTAGGAAAGTACAACCTACAGCCCACAAACACTACTTTTGTAAGACTACCTGGTGACCCCCTCAGCCCCTCCACACAGTCACCTTCCCTGTCTTAATTTCACTGCTCGCCTTCATTTTTTTATTACTTTTTGCCTCACCACCTTCCACTTTTTGTCACTGACACAGCTGAAAGTAGTCTCCATCTAATCTGCCCGCACATTTCTATAAATCTGTGCACACACAGGTCTACATCAGGCGGAGGAAGTACATTCAAGTTCAATACGAATAAGCAGAGGTGGGAGCCGAACCTGGTCTTCACCGTTATTTTAGCCATCTCTCTCCCTTTGGGGCTCATAAAGTAAATTTACTCACTGACAGAGAATCAGACCCCCGTTGGAAAAAACACAACTTTTTAAAAAATAGTTTCAGATGAACATGAAAGTAGGGGGAAATGTACAACATCCACTCTCCCCTATACACTGCACTTCTGGGCAAGTCACACTCTCTTAGCTTCAAAGGAAGGCAATAGCACACCTTCTCTGAGCCAGTCTTGCCAAGAAAAACCTCATGATAGAATCACATTAGAGTCGCTATGAGCTGCAAACAATTGGAAGGCACAAAACAACAACAGTTGACAGTAACTAAATAGAAGTTTATGCAGTTCCTTAGTAGGTGTACATGCAGCTTCTGGGAAGGGTTTAATCACAGGTCCTGCAGCAGGGCTTCCCCTGGGCTAAGGAAGAATGGAGGAAGGAAGTCCAAAGGCTGTGTTGTCACAGTGTGGAGTCAATTCACAATGAGTTCCTCTTCCATCCGTTGGCATGGAATCCAACATTCCAAGGTTGGAACTTGAAGGTCTATGGTTTATTAGTAAACTTAGCCACACCACTTGGACCAGCAAAACACACACCTAGCCAACTAATTCTACATAATTACAGCCATCTTAATTCCAGAGTGTGTGCAGGAATTGAAATCCCAATGGGATTTTATCACTTATCACAAGTCTACAATTTGTTTGCCAGTTTAATTTACATCCCATCTTTAACTAGTGCAGAACTCAAAGCAGCTTACAATATAAATTAAAATACAGCTAAAAACAATCATTTATTAATAGTGAGGTGTTCAGAAGTGAAGAGATCCTGATCAAGGAGCAAAACATCAGCAGCACACACAAACAATCTCAAGGCTTTATTATAGGTGTGGCCTTCTAAAATAGAGAAGTTACTTAGACTGCTCTAAAGTAATCTAGTTGCATTCAGTGAGACGGCTGACAGAGGAATCCAGAAGAAAGATAACAGGTGAAAACCACCCCTAAGAATATCAGCTTATATCAGTGGTTCTTCACCTGACTCCCAGGAGGCCATGATGGGGTCTGTGAAGGCTTGAAGAAATATTATGAGCTTTAACAGTTAAAATAGAGAGGAGGAAAGACATATGGAGAGACAGATGGATGGTCATATATTGACTGCAAAGAGCATGAGTCTTTTGCCAGTGATATCATTTGTACAAAGTTCGATTATAATTTCTCAAACTGAACAAAAGTTATGAAAATAACTGAAGGCAAAAAAAAAAGTACTAAGCGCACAGTGAGAACATGAGAGTGAATGACATTGAGTGGCTGAGAGAATGCGTGTGAGTAACACTTCTTGCTACCGCGCATTCAGCCAGAAGCTGCCTTCATAGCTGCACCCAAACTCTAGTATTGTCCATGTTGTGGCACCATGTTCTCACAATGTCTAGTGCTTCCCTGAATTCTGTAGCAGTGTTGAGAAACCCAATCAATCCCAATGTAATTAGGCTTGTAAGTGAATGTGCTCTGAAACCACATTCAAGGAACAGTCCCTTCCACATTTCTGGGCTCACTTACAAGCAGATTTTCCAGAACTATGGAAGAGGGCTATGAAAGTATTGGTGCCTTTCATAACAACATTCTTGTGTGAAAAATCATTCTCTGCTCTTGTTTATCTTAAAAATAAGCAAAGAAACTGTTTGAAAAACATGGTCAGACTTCAAAATACAAGTTTCAGTTAGTAAGCCTGATATAATGAGGCTTGTAAGTGAAATGCTGCACCAGCCTTCTTCTTAATTAATTAATTAAAATTAATAAGCAATATTAAGCCATGGTTTGGTGTTCAGACACTATGGCATTATCATTATTATTCTGCATGGACACATTTAAATATGTGTTCATTTACTTATTTATCCCTTCACTCCAAATTTGAAGACCCTTGAGGAGGAACTTAAAAATTTGATGCACTTTACAGTTTTAAATCTTAAGTTAAGCCCTGGTGGTCCATGGCAACATAAGATATTTAAAGGGGGTCCATAAAAAAGAATCCGGCTACCCCCACCCACGTGAAGCGGGTGGGGGACGCCATTTGCCGTCCTCTCGCGAGAGGAGAGCACAGGCTGAAGGGGGCGGGGCGCTGAGGCTCTATTTAGGGCGGCCCCGCCTCCCCTCCAGCCTCTTTCTCTGAATCCCTGCGAGGAGGACGGACGTTGCTGCTGGGAGCACAGCCGACCGCGTGGTCGGCGAGCGCCATTTTGGCAGCTTTGCGGCTCAGCGACGGTGCGGGACGGGTGGTTACCCCCCCCCCCAGCGCCACCTCCACCTCCGGGAGGCGTCATTGGCCGCTTAGGGACTTTCATCGGCGTGGCTGCGGTGCGGAGCAGCCCCCCGCGGGAGTCGGTCGAGCAGCACGCGGCCGGCGTTCCTCCCCCTCCTTGCGGCCCAGCAGGGCTGAAAAGGACAGAAGAGGCGGCCGCCTCAGCGGCCGCTCGGGTAAAGGGGAAAGGGGGAGTAGGTGGCTCAGGCTGCGGATTGCGTTACCTCTGCCCTGCTTAGGGTCCTGCGGAGTGCGAGAGGGGAACGGGTGGAGATTGAATTGCGGCTTTACCCCACCTCCCTCCTGTTCTCCCCCCCCACTTCAAGCCCATACGGGTGATACCTTCGGGCATTAGCGAAGGGTGGAGGGAAGGCCCTGGGACATCTAGTAGGGGTGTCTGGGGCTTAAAACGTTTGCGTGATGGGGGATTACTGAGTTGGGACTTAGAAGGTCCAATGGCCTCTAAGCAGGCTCCAGGGGCTTCGGGAAGCAAACAGCCCACCAAGAAAGCCACTAAGGGGGCTGCTGCAGCCAGGGGAGTCACGCCAGCCAAGAGGCCCAAGCGGGCTAGGGCATCCTCAGCTTTGGTGCCAGTGGCCTCATCTGCAGATGAGGATGCAGGTTCGAGCATGGTGGCTGCCATCTTTGAGAAGCTCCAGGCTATTGAGAAGAACAGGCAGGCAGCTGGACGGGGGGGGGGAAAGTGATGAACAGACAGTACCCATGCCTGTGCGTGCAATTAACCAGATTTTGGCGCAGTTAGATGCCACTGAGAAGGACAGAGGGGGCGAGAGGCTGAGTCCATCGCGTCCAGAGAGCCGGGAACAAGTTTGGGCTGCGCCACGCAACATTTGGGAACCTGGGCCATCGGGAGAGGCGACAGAGGAAGATGTATCGGGTGCGTATGGTGGCTATGGGGATTACAATGTTGGTTGGGCATGGCCATGGACCTTTCCTACCCCCCCGAGGAACATGGTGTGGGCCCCTCCTGGAGGTTTTCCGGCATCATTGGCATCCTCCTCTCCTTTGGCTTCAGGGGATAATAGTTCACCCTCACAGCAGCAGGAAGGGCAGGTGGGCCAGTCCCAGGAGGCCACGGGTTCTACTCAGGCAGTGGTTGCTGGATCACGTGACTCAGACAAGGATAAGGACAGGACTGTGGGCCCCGAGTCAGAAGCTGAGGGGCAGTTAGGGGTTTTGGATGAGCACCTCGCTACTGCTACAATTGAGAAGATACGGAAGGGAGAATATGTTGATTTGTTCTCTCTTTTGTATCGAAAGTTAGACAAAAAGGAGAAGGACGAGTTGGATGCGATTGAAAAGGAGAAATTAAAGAACCGTAGGATTGAAAAGAACTGGAATAATTGGTTTACGGGCTATATTATTTACATGGATGTTATTGTTAAGGCCCAGCCTTCCAGGGCACATTCCATGTTGGTGTATTTGAATACGATTTTCAGGGCGCAGGCTGACTTTTCAGGGAATGGATGGCTCCATTATGATGAGAAGTTTAGGATGCAGGCTGAAAAGCAGCCCAACCTGCGTTGGGACAAGATCATAACAGAATTGTGGATGCAGACATTAACACCGGCTCGCCCTGTTTTCGGGGAGAGGTCACAATCAGGACACCTGGTGCGGATTAATAAGCCTGAGGGTGCCATCCGCACCCAGGGTTCACCGGAGCAGACACAATTATGCTGGGAGTTTGGGACCCAAGGGTTTTGTGCCAGGCGCCCCTGTAGATACAAGCACCTTTGCGGGATCTGCTGGGGACCGCATTCCGCCCACAACTGCAACAAGGGGAGAGGAGGAGGGACAGGTTCCAAGGAAGGAGGTGGAAAACAGGGACCTGCACCTCAGACATCGGTTCACAAAGGGTCCCAGCCCAATTAAGGTGGATAGGCTGCTTGCCTGGCTCCGGGATTATCCGGACCGAGCTGCGGCACAATATCTGTTGGCGGGTTTTACCGAAGGTTTTAGGATTCCTAGTGTGGGGCCTCGTAGGTTCTTTATGGCTAGTAACCTTAGGTCAGTGATAGGTAGAGAGCACGTAGTTAGGGAAAAAGTTAGGAAGGAGGTAGCAGAGGGCAGGGTTTTGGGCCCTTTCATCAGCCTCCCACCCCCCAATGTTAGGATTTCCCCATTAGGTGTAGTTCCCAAAAAAGCACCAGGTGAGTTTAGGTTGATCCACCATTTGTCTTACCCCAGAGGAGACTTGGTTAACGATGCTATCCCTGCTGAGTTGTGTTCGGTCAGGTACACTTCCTTTGATGCAGCAGTTCGAGTGGTGCGTTGGCAAGGGGTAGGAGCAAAGTTAGCTAAATCGGACATCAAATCGGCCTTCCGCTTCTCCCAGTTCACCCTGCTGATTTTGAACTTTTGGGTTTTGCATTTGAAGGAAGTTTTTATGTCGATCGTGCCTCCCTATGGGATGTTCAGTGTCGTGTTCTGCCTTTGAGACGTTTAGCACCTTTTTGGAATGGGCCATCAAAAAGAAGTCAGGCCTTCGGGGCATAGTGCATTACCTGGACGATTTCTTGTTTGTTGGTCGAGCGAGTTCAGGGCAGTGTGGTTTCTTGTTGGCCAAATTCACATCTCTTATGGGTGAGTTGGGTGTACCTTTGGCTCATGAGAAGACAGAGGGCCCTGCGCAGCAGCTTACTTTTCTAGGCATAGAATTGGATACAGTCAATCAGTCCTGTAAGCTGCCTGCGGCCAAGGTGCGGGATTTGAGGGCACGGGTAGCAGATTTCCTTGGCAGACGTAAAGCAACTCTTAGGGAATTCCAGGAGATACTTGGGCATTTGAACTTTGCCTGCAGGGTAGTGGCGCCCGGCAGGGCGTTTCTTAGGCGGCTGTACGATGCCACAAAAGGGGTCACCAAACCACATCATAGGATTAGAGTTACCAGGGAGATGAAATTAGACTTGAAGGTGTGGCAGGAGTTCCTGGAGGGGTTTAACGGGGTCTCATTTTGGCTAGACGAAATTAAAGTTAGGGATGCCTTACAGATTGCATCGGATGCAGCAGGTTCCATCAGTTTTGGAGTCTTCTTCAGGGGTAGGTGGTGTGTGCAGAGATGGCCTGAAATTTGGGTGGAGGCGGGCCTCACGCAGATCTCACGTTTCTGGATTTTTTCCAATCCTGGTAGCAGTTCACATCTGGGCACGCGGGGTTGGCGAATGCATCGGTGCATTTCTGGTGCGATAACCAAGTTACAGTCAGGGTTATTAACTCTCTTTCTTCTAGGTCACAGCATGTCATGCGCTTGGTCCGGGCTTTCACGCTGCAATGTCTCCGTTATAACATAGTCTTTACAGCTGCACACGTGGCAGGTGTAGATAATTCTTGGCTGACTCTCTCTCTCGTATGCAGATAGATCGTTTCAGAGAGCTGGCACCGAATGCAGCACCTCTTCCAGAACCAATACCCTCCGAGCTGTGGACTCTTGGCAGGGTGAGGTAGCACGGATGATTGGTATGTCAATTGCGCCCAGTACCAAAAAGAGCTATTTAAGGTCAGCAGAGGAGTTTACTAGTTTCCGGGGGCTGAAGGGTTGCAGGACTTGTGGCCTATCCCGGTGGATCACATTTTGCAATTCTGTGTTGCCCTTGAGCAAGCTAATTTATCTCCGCAATCTATTAGATCGCGATTATCGGCCCTAGCTTTTTGGTCCAAGTTAAAGGGAGTCCCTGACCTTACTGGTGATTTTCGGGTCTGCAAGTTTTTAGAAGGGTGGACTCGGCACAAGGGGACGGTCCGGGACGGCAGGCATCGTTTTCCCCGAACATTCTGAAGGGTTTGGGTGACGCATGGAAGGTATTATGCTCTTCACCGTACGAGGCTACATTGTTTCATGCAGCGGCTCTTACGGCCTTTTTTGGGGCTCTAAGGGTGAGTGAGCTGGTAGTCCAGAGCAAAAGGGACCAGTCGGGCAGGGCATTGGAGTTTCGGGATTTGACCTGGGGCGGGCATTGGGTAAGTCTGCGCATAAGGTGTTCCAAAATGGACCAGACCAAGTGGGGCGTTGTGGTCACATTACAGTGCTCTGACCGGGCACTATGCCCGGTCAGAGCTATCAGAGCTTACACTGCTGACCGGGGAACACACGAGGGGCCTCTTTTTGTCAGGCTGATAAGTCACCACTTACCAGGTACCAATTCTGGACCATAACGAAGAAAGCTTTAGCTCACTTGGGTCTGCAGGGCGTTAACTTTGGCACACATTCATTTCGAATAGGGGCGGCTTCCACTGCGGCCTGGATGGGCTTAACGGCCGGAGATACTCAGAGGATTGGGAGATGGAAGTCTCCGGTATATCGGCGCTATGTTAGGCCGATCCAACAGCGCTAAGGTTTTTTGTCTTTTCAGAACGACCTGCTTCGGGGAGGAAGCGAGTGCTGATCTGTGGCCACAGTTTCATTTTCTGGGCGGAGCGGCATGCTCGTGGCGGTCACCTGGGCTCGAACCTGGCACTGGGAGATTGTGCTTCCATACAATGGCTGGGCAGGAGGGGCCTTCAGTGGCACGGTTTGTTACCTACGTTGTATGGGGAGAGCTGTGGGCCTCCGCCTGACGTGCTGGTCATTCACCTGGGGGGTAATGACCTTGGACTGTTGAAAGGCAAGGCCTTGATTCTTCAGGCCATTCAAGACAAGCAGCACATTCAAAACACATGGCCTCACACTTCCATCGCTTGGTCAGCACTGGTTCAGAGAAGAGTGTGGGGTGGGGGAGGTGATCCTCGGCCATTAGAGTTTGCCTGCCGGCGGGTGAACCGGGAAATTCGCAAAGCTATGCGGCAGGGCTTGGGTTACTTTATTCCACACAACGACATTGTTTTTGACAAATTGGAGCTGTACAGGCCAGATGGGGTACACCTATCATCCAAGGGCATTGAAATTTTTCTGTGTGATTTGCAAGAAGGAATTAGAGGCATCCTGGAGGGGAGTTGGGGGGATAAGGACTAAGCGGACGCTTGTCCTTATCCATGGCCGGTAAGGGGAGGTCCATGGGTTTCGGTGTGTACCTATGGCACCCTTTGGTGTAGGATAAGGACTATCCTCGAGGAGGGCCCGGACTAGCCCTTACTGGCTTGAGCCCAGGGGACTCGATTTCGGGCTCACCTTCCAGACAGGGGCCGGCCAAGGTCATGGTCCATGTTTGGGTTGACTTTGGGGCCTGGTATCTCGTCCTGCGGCCAGGGGAGATGGTCTGAGGCTGACTCTTGCCCTGGTCCACCCAGGTTGGTGGCCCCCTCCCTCTTTTAGAATAAACATCATTTGCACGCTAAGTTCAAGTTCAAGTTCAAGTTCAAGTTCATTACCATGTATGTTAATTAGGCATATTAATAAATTGCCCTTAGTTCAACCCAAGCCCTGAGTGTGGTCTCCTCATTTCGTGGGTGGGTGGCAAAAAGTTAAGAACTGCTGGTTTACATTGCAGAGGTGGTAGGCAAGACACTTTGGGTCTCTCAGACTATTTAACTCACATATATCAAGCACAAAGCCCGTGGACTGAACCCAGCCCACCAGGCCATATCATGTGGTCCTCGCACCTTTCCTGCAGCTGCAGCACTCCCCTTGCCTGGCAAGCCTGATCCCCATATTGCAGGCCCCCGACTGCTGGTATTCTGAAGAGGAGCCTAGCTGCCAGCACTTGCGATCTACTTCTACTTCTGACTGCTCCTCTGTCCAAGTCTTGCTGTCAGAGCACTGCCATGGGTTACCAGGGCAATGCTCCACACAGATTGTGAGAGTTGGACAGAGGAGCAGTCAGAAGTAGAAGTAGGTCACAAGTGCCGGCTGCTGGGCCTCTCTTCAGGATACTGGCAGTCAGGGGCCCACAATGTGGGGATCGGGCTCACCAGATATAGAGAGGGGCAGGGGGACAGAAAGAGCCACAAGGGAGGAGGGGAGCAGAAAGAGGCACAGAGAGAGTCTAGGGAACAGCAAATGGCACACTTTGAATGTACCAACCAATTCTATGTCACTTTACAAAGATATAGGGACCATAAGCTACAATCAAATAGCCTCAAAATGTCCAAGAAAAGAAAAGCTGATGCATAAGGAAGGTAATTTAAAAACCAGTAATAATCAAATGCAGAGGCAATGATTTAATATGATAAAAGAGTAGATACATTTATATAGTCTTACAGATACAGCTGGTCCTTTGAGGGCAACCGTAATGCTGATGCAGCCCACGATGAAACTGAGTTGTAACACCCCTGATTCTAGCCCTATTCATACTTCTGTCTGTCAAACCAAATAGATCTCAAAGCTAAAGGTTTTATGGTTGCAATGGAGAACTGAAATTTTATGGTCTCCTTTTACTACCTTTGCTCCCGTCATTTCTCTGCCCTCCTCCCTTTTTTTAAAATTTTCTAGGGGTAGAGAGTAAGGATCTGAACTTTCTGTCTGCTTAAACATTCTCTCTGAAATACAGAACAAACAAGATGAAGACCTGAACCTGCAATTCCAGTAACGTCACTTTTCTTCTCCTGCATGAATTTTGCACCATTTTTGCCTGATGCTGATTTCTGAAGCTAGCCTCTGAAGTTAGTGTTGTTATTTCTTTTTTCCTCAAGAGGTGGGTTGTGCCTTCTGATTGGCCTAATAAAGGTATCATCGATTAGCATTCTGGATTTTGGTTTCATCCTCTCTGAGGCATTCTTTATATTTCAGTGCTAAGCTCTATTGCGCTTCTAACATGTCATAACATTAGAGAACAGTTAAACAATTAACTAAGTCATATTAAAACCAAGGACTAAATTAAAGCTGCTTATAACATTTAAATAAATACAAGGAAAGGGAAAGGAATCCAACATCCCCCCACTGAAAAGATTCTTCCACAACAGCCAGTGAGTGGGGAAAAGTCTGTCAAAATAAAAAGTTCTTTGTTTCCCAGCAGAAGACCAGGGAAAAAAATTCCCACGGCTTCTCATGGAAGCGAGTTCTACAACCTGGGAGCACCCAACCAGAAGGACCTCTCCCCTATAATGACCAAAACATTTGGGATTAAGAACAAACATTCCCCTGAAGATATCAAAATGCAAGCAAGCAGGCCTCCAAACATGGTTTCTTTGCCTGACAGGGAGAAGCTACCTAGGAGAGAGGGGCATTCCCTAAAGCAGAAATGGGCAACTGCATGAGAAGTTGAGGGCCACATTCTGGGTTTTGGACATGCTTTGTTTTTTTTAAATTTAAAAATAATTAATTCAAATTAATTAAAAACCAATTACAATTAATTTTAAAATGTATTTTAACTCATTACAAATGCAGACCAACTGTATCACTTCGTTATTACAAATCTCTTTCCGTACTGAAAACAGCCACTTGATTTTAGTTACAACTCAATTCATCACCTAATGTCTAACATATGGGTGCAAGCAGATTAAGACTTTAAAGGTTGCAACAAGCATCTCAAACTGGAAATTATCAGGCAATCAGCTGCACAGTGCTGAAATATGCCATCTGCTGCTCTAGTATTCCACATAGTCACCAACTCTATTTAACTTGCAAAGGTCAGCACATTTCTAAACATCTTGATCCCAGGGGAGGAACAAAGAAGCGTCCCTGGCAGCATTCACATCTTCGTGCAATGGGACCTGTTGAACACTGCAAGGAGTCTTACACAGTCCTGGCCAACTAACCCCGTTCTTATTCTTGAAAAACGTTTCTTCATCTAAAAACAAAACAAAACTGTAGAAGGATATATAAAATCAACACAATTTCTTTATGTATGACCTGTCTTGACTATATAATACAGTAGGTGGAGGGAATGTTTTCAATTCTACCTTATCTGCAAGTATTTCTGACTAATTACTTTGGCAACAATGCCTACCCAGGAAGGCAGAAGCCAAAATGCATTGCTAATTCACTTATAAAGTTCTGCTTGTTAATCACTCTAAAAATGTATATTGTTAAGTGATTAATGGCAACCTCCTGGGATCCAGAAAGAACTTGTCAGAAGTGTCGCTTATTTTTATTTTTTATTTATTTTTATTGCAACCTGTATGGATGCAAGCTGTCTTTGCTTTTGAGTACATCATGCTTAACAGCCATCCAACTGTAAGCTGCCTGCCCTGGAACCAACTAACTTTTATTTTTAACAACTGAAGAAGGCAGAAGCCAAATGGACTAGAGCTTAACAAAGGGGCAACAACATTCTCCTGGCTGTACTGTTCAGCTTCTGTGAAGATCAAAGAATTTCCTATTAATGAAGTACAGATCAGGAGAATGAACAAGAACTCAAACAATGGGCAAAAGCCTTGGGTTTACTTAGGTGCAGGTCATGTTTCTCCCCAAAAATTCCAAACCCTCTTCTTGGCTATCCCATACCTGGGCTGGGAGCCACTACAGTGTAGCAACTTGAGTGTTGGACTAGGGTTTCAGGAGCACAGGGTTCAAACCCCTACTCAGCCATGGAAGGCCGCTGGGTGAACTCAGGCAAGTCACACTTTCTCAGCCTCAACAGAAGGCGATAGCAAACCCCCTGTGAACAAAACTGCCAAGAAAATCCCATGATAGGCTCACCTTGGCATCACCATAAGTCAGAAATGACTTGAAGGCACCTAACAATACCTGGGAGGAACCGATAGGTCCTCTTCCATTCAATTTTCCACAGGTTTACATTTACACACTTGCATGTCTCTGTAATTAGTTTTCCATATGTCCATTTGTAAGTCTGTTTCACCTCATTTCTACATTAACGTGAAATCTGCCCCCAAAATATCCACCAACGCATATTTAAACACATGTTTTGGATATATTTCCATTCAAAATAAATTATTTATATTTTATCTAAATGCACATATCATAATTTATCTAAAATAATTTTATCCAAAGTGATTAGATAAGTATTTTACCTACTGTATATATCGCATGTATAAGTCAACCTCATGTATAAGTCAAGAACAATTTTTTTCTATTGATGCTGTTTTATATTATATTAATACTGTGTTAATAAAAATATTTTAAGAATCTACCTCTTTTGTGAGAACTTTGGCACAACTCTTTAAATGGTTATACCCTCCAGAAATTAAGCTATGTATGAACTGCTCTTCCAGTTTATCTTTGACCTCATCCCCTCTACTTGTGTTGTCTCCCTTATCTTAAATTTCAGATTCCTGGTTCTGCAAGAGACGGCCTATCTTTTTCTCACTCCTCCACAAAGTTTCATACACCACTGAACCTCACAAACCACTGAATCAAGCATTCACTGAAAAAACAAACCCCATTTTCTTTCAATACTCTCCTGCATTTTCCATGGAAAAGGAAGTATTTAACATAACAAATCACAGCGTTCCAGAGGGCTGAATCACATTTTTGAACTTCTCAGGCCATTTCTGCACTAGAGTGTTATAGTGCTATTATTCCGCTTTCAACATCCTATGGAATCCTGGGGTTCAACATCCTATGGAATCCTTTGAGGCCCCTCCCTCAACTCCAAACCCCAAGATTCCATAGGATGTTGAAAGCGGAATAGTAGCACTATAACAGTCTAGTGCAGAAATGGCCTCAGTCAGCAAGAATCAGCAGCAAGTGAGGCAGGATGTGGCAATCTGCCTGGCATCGGCTTTGATAAGGCAAATTACGTTAACAATGCACGACACAGACAAATCAGAGTCAGTTTTCCAGCTCACAGATGGCTGCTCGCTTAACATTTGGCGCTCAAAGGTGCACAGAAAGTAATGCATTAAATGTTTCACGTCCTTAGGTTAGTTAGACTTCTGCAGTCCCACTTCAGAAAGGGAGAAAGAGTTTCTGAGAAAGGACTGAATTTCGCAAGATTAAAGTTCAATCCTGCTTAGCTAATGTGCCTTGGAGGGCAGCTCTACATTAGCTGACACCACCCTTGGGAAATTTCCCATCAATGATTCTGAGCCAGGGCTCAAGGCCTACCCAAAAATAGTCATACCCCAGGATGAGGCCAAGCAGAACAAAAATGGTGCCTCGGATGCTTCCTTGAAAGGACTTTACCCCAATTACCCTCTCTCCTGCCCCTTTCTGACATGCTGAATTGGCAGAATCGTCTAGGCCCATTTATAATCAGCTCTCCTTCCTTGGGAACATGTAACCTTTGCTCAAGTAAAAACTCCTTTGAACTCTGTACCATCTCCTCCACGTGTCTCCGTGACATGATGAATACGCAGTGCCAAACGGGCAGAGAAAATCTCAATGCAAAGAGTGAATAAGTTCATTTTATTTATGCATTCACATATTTATCCTGCACCTGTCTGTTTTATTTTCAAATGCCCCAGGTAGCTAGCTCACTATTTAAACAACTGTAAGTACTTTGAAACAAGGGGAGAAAATACAAATAGACCAAGTAAGCAGAGCTACTATATAATATTTTTTGTTGTTCTGCCTGAAGCAGCAAAAACAGTAGAACCCTCTTCTAAGTCAAGATGCATTGTCCCTAAATCTGGCCAGATTATTGTGCCACACGAGGCAGAAATTCTTACAAGCATCAATCAATCCATCAGTCTCCATCTCTCAGAGCAGGGGTTCTTAACCTTCTCTTAATCGGGGACCTCCTCTGTAAATATAATTTGTTGCTAGGGACCACAAAGACTTAATTCAAAATTTAAACATTTAAATTTAGATATTCAGATATTTATTTAGATTTTCAAATATTTATTCATTTACTAAAGGCTTCTGAAGACCAGGATTCAAATTTGTGCTCAGATACTGGGTGACCTTGGGCGAGTCACATTCTCTCAGCCTCAGAGGAAGGCAAAGGCAAACCCCCTCTGAACAAATCTAGCCAAAAAAGCAAACAAACAAACTGTGATAAGTTCACTTTAGAGTTGCCATAAGTAAGAAGTGACTCGAAGGCACATAACAACAAAGTGCTACTGGCTGGGAGAGGTTCTTTCTAGCCACCATTTCTTTTCCCTTTTAAAGCTGTCTTATGGTGACCCTAAAGCAAGCATGGGGGTGTTCTTGACAAGATTTGTTGTCTTTGCCTTTCTTTGAAGCTGAGAGAATGTGATTTGCCTGAGGTCACCCGGTGGGTTTCCACGGCCAAGTGGGGATTGCAAACAAGGGAGCGGTTTCGGCACCCACACGCACACTGTTGCTGCATTCCTGTTGCTTCTGTTTGCGTCAGAAGGCTTTGCAGACCCCCTATGAAGGGTCCCCAGACCCCAGGTTAGGAACCACTGTTCCAAAGCAAGGTGTGCAATTTTTAAAGAAAGGTTATAAATTTTGCTGTCCTGTCAGGACACCCAACATCAGCAGAACCTGCCCTATGTGAAGGAGATAAAACAACATGGCGGGTGGATATTTTGAAAGTCCGGACACTGTCTGGGATAGGCAACTGGCTCTCCAGATACAGCTGACTGCAGCTCCCGCATCCCTTACCATTGGTTAGGCTGGCTATGGATGATGGCTACTGCACTTCAATATCTTGAGGGCAACATTATCTTTCTCAAGGCTGATACCAGACAACGGAACGCCTTCTCACAGGATGTTTGGCTGGCTCTCTTTTTGCTGGTAGGCAAAGACCTTTTTATTTAAGACAGGCTGTTGGCTCTTAACTCATGTAGCAGAAGGGTCTTTTAATGGGGTATGTTGTGCTTTTATCTTGGTTACTACTGTGTCTTAAATGTTTTTCAAACTGTTCTAACTCAGTGTTTTAATAGAACCCTTAAAATAGTATTAAAAAGACATACGTTGTTTTAATTGGTTGCAAGCCCCCTTAGATTTTCTGTTTGTTTGCTTGCTTTGGTTCGGTTTGGTTATTTTTTAAAAAAGGTAGATGTATTCAGAGAAAATGAATCCACACCATTCTGCCATAAGGGAAAGTATAAACCCCACAGATACAGGTACACCACAAAAGCAGCCCCAGCGGGAAGCCTAAATTAGTCGAGAGAAAAACAAACTAGCATAGTCAAAAAGACTTCCCCACATTACACTCCCTTCTGCACAAGACTGACTGTAGGCAGGATCTGTTTATTTACAGCTGTCGCTTTCTTGACAGAAGGAAATCCTTAGCCGCAATTCAAGGCTCAGAAGCAAGGCAGCTAATCCCCAGAGCCCCATAATACTTCTATGGCTTCTCTCATGTCACAGCATATTCCATTATAGCCACACAAGCTGCAAATGTATTCAAAGCATGTACAGGGAATGCTTTTTTTCAGTTCCCAACTCAGGTACTTTCTGAAGCCTACGTCACAACATCATGGTAGTTATCACTCGGTTGTTTTGTCTGGGTTTTTTCCCCCAGTTATCTGACTTTAATATTTTACCTTTTAAATAATATTTCTGCAACAGGGTGTGAAAAGTTGCAACTTTATATATTCTAGAAAACCATCACACTCTTTACAACATTAGATGGATGGAGAAATAATAGTGCCAATCCTAGTAAGAGAACTCTTTTATGCACATGTGCAGCCTGCCCTGAGAGTAGTGGTACAAAATTTAAATACACAAATGAATAAAGAATAAAGAATAAATAAACTTACTTTGTGTTCAACAAACAGCGCAAAAATGTTCATGTGTGAAGTTATCCTCAGCCCCATAACTTTAAAGAGACTAACAGCCTGATATTGTGTAGTTGTTTTTGTTTTTGTTGTGCACCTTCAAGTTGTTTACAGCTTATGGTGAGCCTAAGGTGAACCTATCATGGTGTTTTCTTGGCAAGATTTGTTCAGAGGCGGTTTGCCATTGCTTTGGGGCTGAGAGAGTGCAACTTGCCCTAGTGGGCTGGTACGGATGAGAGAAGATCCAAAGCCTGGTTTCCCAGAGTCTAGCCCAACAATCAAGCCATTACAGAACTCTGGCTCTCACTCTGTTGGAAGTGAAGTGTTGAAGTGTATTTTAATGGACGGAAATGGCTGCTTCAACTGGGCAGCTTTCTTCACCTAAGGAAATGTGCATTCCTTCATCCTTTAGTGTACAATCCAAAACACTGTCTACTAGTAGCATAAGAGACATTCCTCTGAGGTTGAGAGAGTGTGACTTGCCCATGGTCACTCATGACTGAGCAGGCTAGTTGGCGAGGGAGTATTTTTCTTTTTCTCTGTTTTACCATTCACACATGCTCAATAAGGGACTCTGGGGGCAGCTGCTGATAGCCTTGCCTGCTGTAGGTAGGCTCACATGGCTACAGTAGGATCAGCTAGAACTGAAGCCAAGTCTTTCCATGCTCAATCTTTATTGCATTACCACAGTCACACTACTGCAACCTGACACTGGAAGTCTGTGTTTCTCCATCTCTCCTCCACCATCCTTACAACGGTGATGCTACTAAAAAACATTTCAGCTAGACAGGCAACAAGAAGTAAAAGGTGTGCTGAGTAAGTGTAAAAAGACATAAACAGAAATGTCACTACAAGAGGCATTATTGCCTCATTTTTTGAAAAAAATGGAGGAAACTTACCCCATCATAAGCAACCAAAACCTCGCAAAGCGCAAGCAAGGTCCAACTTCAACTGACAGTGGCAGACGTGTGTGAGCCTCCCAACAGCAGATGGAAATGGGCTTATTTGATATTAGTGAACAGAAAGGTACTACCTCTGAAATTCTTATTATCTTCAAATACAGAACAGTCTTCTCCAACTGAGTGCCCTCCAGATGTGTCACCCTACAACTCTCACAATACCCAGACAGTAATGACCATTAGCAATGTTGGCTGGGGCTGATGGGTTTGTATTCCAACATGTCTGAAGGTCAGCAGGCTGGGAAGAACTGATACAGAAAGAAAACAAATCAGGTACTTCAGAGATGCAGTAACACACACATTCCTTAGGTTGTGGCAAGGTAACACACTACATCTTAATATACACAGAGATAAGGATGTGGAAAACCTCCTTACCACATGCATCCTGAAGCCATATGAAGAACATGCAAGAAAAGAATTCGCATTAAAATGTTTTGCCAAGCCTTCCATATCTGCAGGGCTATATAAATCCTAGAATGCTAACTCTGAAGTGTATTTTAATGGACGAAGGTGGCTCAACAGAGCTTTAAAATGTGCGTATGTACTCTAGGATTTTAAAAATGTATTTCAAGCATCTGTCTATCACCTCTCAACTCCAGCAGAGGGCTACTGAGATGATATGTAATGGATAAAAACATTTAAAACATTATATACACAAATTGAACATTGATAACAGACTGAAACTATTTCTAAAATATTTTTAAAACCACAGACAGTGAGAAGAGCAGAGCAGCCCAGCGTGGTTTTAAGGATCAAAGGCCGTAAGAAACAACACTGTCTCAGTTGGCTGCTGGAAACTCTACAGGGATGGAGCCAACCTGATTTTCCTTGGGAAAGTGTTCACAGAAGGGGTTCTGCTACAAAGAAAGTCCTATCACATGCACCCACCTTGGCTTGCAGGGTGGTGGCATGTGCAACTGTGCCCCTTCACAAGCCTTATCTAGGAGGAAGTGTTATTACAGAAACTCTGGCCAGGGATTTGCAGGACACAACCAGCATCTTGAATTAAAACTTGGAAGCAAATGCAAAGACAATGCAGTTCTTCTATGATCAGTGATATATGATCTCCAAAACTGATAACAGTTTGGCCACTTCAGTTTGCACTAGCTGCAGCTTCCATGTTCTTTTCCAGGGCAGCTCCCCATACAGTGCACTACAGTAGTCTAATTGGGAGATAACTAAGGCAAGAGAACAGTGGCAAGATCCATCTTTCCTAGGCATTTCAGCTGCAGCTCAGCAAAGGCTCTGCAACTAACCTTGCCCTCTTGGTGTGATGCTGTGTCAAAGAGCACCACCAAATGATGAACATGACTTTCAAGAGAAATGCAAACCCAACCAGAACAGGGGTTGTTTCTGCAAGGAAGATTTAGAGTGGGATAGGCAAAGTACAGCCCTCCAGATGTCAGCGGCTTCCATCTCCCAACATTCCTCACCACTTACTCTGCTGATGGGAGCTGCAGTCCAACAACAATATCTGGATATCAGAACTTTGCCCATCTGATTTGTATGCAAGTTCTCTGTCCATCTTTATTTTTTTTAAAAAAGAAGGTATTTTAGCACATTTAGACTGAATAATTTCGGAACACAAAGCACAGTATTTCTTTATGGAACAGAAAACTCAATCCCCTAGAACAGACTCCCCTTCTTTTTTTTTAAATTACTACAAAAATTACAGGGAATCCCCAGGGTTCCTTCCGGTTTGTTTTATTTTAACCTTTAAACATGTATACAAAAACAAATAGCAGTGCTCAGGACTGTTTGCCCTAGATAAGAGTATAAGCATCTCCCCCAAGGAAAAGCAAGTGACAATTTTATCTGGGAACCAAACATGAAAGTATTAAAGGCTAAAGGCCCAGAGGCCCAAAACTGACACAGTAAGAAACAGGGAGGCAGAGCAGGGGTCCAAAGGACAAAAATTATTATAAGTGAGCTACATTACTTCAGCAGTGAAGTTCCTTATTACAGTGAGCCAGAAAAAGAGAGAACATGTCAGAGAAACTTGTAGAAAGCAGAATAACCTCTGCGACACAGGCATCCCGAAGCTATATGAACAGCATGGAAGAAGAGAAGTCTTAGGAAAACTCTGTGACAGTCTTTCCATATCTGCAGAGAAAACTTACAGAATAATCTACAGGGATGTTATCAATAGTAGAAGACTAACTCCAAATAGTTTTTTAAAGGATGGAGGTGCCTCAATTGATATAAATATGCTTACTGAATAATATTCTGATGGCTGTATATTTTTTTGTCGTAACCTTACATGTAAACACGTGTTAGTCTGCACATAGTAGAATGAGAGGCATGGCCTATGCCATTGCGAAGAACCATGTCATTCACAATGCTTCCAAATTCTGAAAGTTTCACAAGTTTCTGGGGAGGCTGGGTGTAGAAGGGAATAGCAAAGGAAGCTGAGAGAAACAAGTGCCAATAAAAACCTAGATCAGTCTTACTGTTTCTGTTTGTTACCCCTCCCCTAGCAAT